>CBVK0100728842.1:0-10579 GCA_900067695.1 Picea abies
CAACTGTTGAATCGAGTAAGGGGCCGTAGAACCGTTGATCTGGTTGAAAATTCAAATTCTTGAAGTAGAGGCAGAGCCGTCAATTGAGAAGGATAGGTGTTCACATATCATTGACTCCAAAAAATTAGCGTACAGAGAAAAGAAGGGTTTGAGATTTGAAACTCCCGAAGCTTGGATCAAGAAGTACATCACAACCATTTATTTAGGAAGGTTAGATATTATTTGCATAACTTGAAAGGACAAATCTGAATCGTCAGTTCAGGAGCACCGTCAAGATTGTGAGATCAATGGTCTCGTCGCATTGTGGGGTCAGAACATGATCGGGTCTTAAGAGTAGGCTTCAATAAAAACCATAGTATTTCCAAAGGAATACGTGGAGCTCTGTAGTGAATTGCTGGGAAAAAAATGGATTTCCATCAAACCACCTTTGGCTGCACCCGCAATCACGTGGTCACATGAGAGCATCACCCAAGTTCACATCAGTGGAATATAGGGGAAGGAGATAGAGCTGCTAGGCTCGACATCGGAGGTTACACATTGAAAAATAAAAAATCATCTGTGTGTATAATCCAATGGTGCTAATAAAATGGAATCTGATCAAAGTGTTGTTGTTTCATCTCATGATTTCTTGATTAGTTATGATTCAGTTACACTAACTGAATCATTGTTCATGAGCGGTTGAATCATTGTTCCTAAGCGTTGGAATCATGATTCCTGAGCGTTTTTTAGATTCCTGACTTGAGAGTTGGAGATACTGAGTGTAACGGATGATGAGAGTAGGAATAAAAGAAAAATGTCATGACAGAGAGAGGTTGTTGTTTCTCTATAAAATGTAGTTGAACTATAAGCAATGAATATCACAGCATGAAATGAGGGAGAAAATGCAGAGATGAAGAAAATAAGCTGGACAGAGAAGAAATGGTGAAAACAACAGTCTGTACAAGAACTTAAGCATAAGAAGATGTGATCAAGAAGACATTGATGCAAGTAGAGTAGAGCAGTGTAGCAGAATAGTGATGAGATTGGTAATCCATTGATAAATATTGTATCACTGTAATAAATTTCAGCAAGAAATATTTATATTTCAGGGTGGTAGTGTGGTGCTAGGGAGGATTTTTGTCCTCGGAGTTTCAAGTGGGTGCTTGAACACAAGGAGTTGTAGATTCTATTTGGTTGTAGCCAGAAAAACCAGGGTGGTAGGGTGGTGCAAGGGAGAACTATTGTTCTTTGTTATACAAGTTGGTGCCTGTGTGACATGAAGTTGGTGCTTCCATCCAGTTGGTGCTGGAACACTCAGGGATTTGGTGCTTCCTTCTAGTGGGTGCTAGAGAAACCAGAGAAATGGTGCTCTCAGCTAGTTGCATCTTGTAAAACAGAGGTGGTAGCCTCACATTGAGTTGGTGCTCAAAGATAGATGATGTACATAACATAAAAATACTGCCTATCATTCAAAGAAGAAGAGGTTTTCTCCCTTTATGGGTTTCCTCATGAATATTTGTCTCTGTGTATATCATATGTGTGATTGATATTTATTATTTCTGTTGTTCATGACTTGCATAATATTGATGATCACTTGGAGAAGATTAATAATATTTTAATAGGCATAAAATTGTTTAAGCATAGTAACAATTGATTCACCCCCCCCCCTCTCAGTTGTTCAACAATTGGTATCAGAGTGGATTTTTTTTAGATAAAGGTAGATCAGTAAGCTTAAACATGACAAGTCATGAAGGAACTTCAACTAATTATGCAGGAGCATCACTCCAAGCCAGCTATGCGCCAACTAGCCAACACATCAAGTGCGCATTCAATGGAAGGAGAGAGGTGCAACCCTCTCATTTTTCAAAATTTGAAAATTGTATTAAATGTTGTAAGGCTAGTAGAGCCAAAAGCCATGCATGTGTGTAGGCTTTAGATAAAGTTTTCCTTAAATGGTTGTAAGGCTAAGATCTAGATTTAATTCAGACTAGACAACCATTCAATGTAATTGAATGTAAATTAATGAGAGTTGGTGAGATGAAGGGAAGTGCTCAAGGAGCCCCTTTTGTAAAAATATCTTCTTTGAATCTAGATTTAGTTCAGGAAGAGAAGAATAGAGAAGGATAGAGAGAATAGGGAAAAGAGAGGAATCTGTGACTTTGTTACAGTCCGAGATCACATTGTAAAGAGGCATTTCATATTAATACAATCAAAGCAGTTTTTCCTGCACGTTATTCTGTGTTTGTTGATGAATGTCTTTATGTGTTTATGATATGTTGTAGATGTGCATTAGATGTGAATTTGCAGGGATAGATATATTTTTCTATCTGTGGGTTTACTGATTTTACGTCTGGTTCTTTGTGGCTTCATGCAAGAGGTCGCATGACAAAACACTGCAGGTTCTATAAGCCAGTGCATAGAGTGCACTTCTGAATTCTACAAAATTTATACAAAGACGTGCTAGGAGGGCACACTAGAGGAAGTCATTGACTTAAGGAGGAGGCATCAAGGTTGATGAACACCTTGAAGGAAGAACTATGTAGAGGAGGGCACAGGGAAGACAAATTTTTTGAGAATTCTGTGAGACTCTGCCAAGAGGGAATTGAGTGGATGCACAAGGTGCACAGAAGGAACTCTATGTCAAGTTCAGTGAGAATACAGAGTCACTGAAGATTCTGTAGAAGCTCTACCAGGAGGACATTGAGTGAGTGCAAGGAATGCACCGAGAAGAACTCTCTTTCGAGTTCTAAGATAAGGGAAGTATCATAGGGAAGACACTCATAGGTTTACTGGACACCTTGTAGGATCAGTAAGGAGTGCTTGAATAGGAGGCTTCCAAGAGGGAACCAATCTCCATTTGAAGGAGAAGGAAAAGGTTGAATCCCTTAGATGTTCGAGAAGGAAAAGCTCAAGACGGATAGCACAGTTGTGTGCAGGGACCCTACAAGGAGTGCAGAGGTCGAGAAACCTTTTGAGGTTTCAAAGTGAACAAAGCTTAGGAGGGAAGAGTTTTCAGTAACCCAGGCAAGACTAAAGGTTGTGGACTCATGGAATGAAGAATAAAGGTTTCAACCTTTGAAGCGTTCAAAATATTCCAAGGCTTGAAGAGAGCACATGCTTAGGAAGGAGCAACAGTAGCCGTTGGATCGGTACTAAGAGGAGAAGATATGGACTGTTGAATCTACATCCAGGCAGTAGGAGGAGAGAATGCAAGGAGGATAGATTTGAACCGTCAGATCTATCACCAAGGACCAATAGCCATTAGATATGGGAGAAGGTGCGAGGGGTTTAATCCTTGGGAAGCCACACAAAAGGGTAGAACGGACGACAAAGACTTCAAGGGAGAATTGTCGAGTTTCCATTAGCCGTCGGATCCAGAAAAGGTGCACAAGGTTTAAACCTTATAACAACAGAAGGAAGAGGACTCGTCAAGTCCCGAAAGAATCAGGATTGTCTAGTTTGGAGGACAGGTGGCAGAGATCTGGATCATTTCATGAATTTGGGGTTCGTGAGTTTGGAGGGTAGACCAAATTCTTGGTTTCGTGAAGTTCTGAGTTGCGAGGAGCAGGGAGGAGATCCAGACCTGCGGATCTCGGCCCGAGGGTCAGGGGTTTGATTCATTGTGGTATCAGAGATTGCTTGTGGGTGTAGTAGAATGCAAATACACATTAGGTGTATGAATGGCCTCTGAGGAGGAAAGAAAAGTGGCCAGTCAAGAAATTGTTGGCCAAAAGACAACAAAGGTTGTTGAGGAGGTGGTTGAGGTATGTGAAAAGCCTCAGGGCCACAGAGGAGATGGTTCATGCCTTTGAACTAGAAGCTGGGAGAAATCTTAGTGATGATGAAGAGGAGAGATCAAGCAGAGATCTCATAGACTAACAAGTGGGAAGAGATGGACTTTCAAATTGTTGGGTGGGCAATAGAAAGAGATAAAGTGAAGGTCTCGTATATTACCAGGAGGGTGGTGCTAAAATTTCAAATTTCTAGGAGGGCACTAAGATGGGATCGACTGATCTCATAGACTGCTATGTGGGTAGAGGAAGAGGAGAAACTCCATTGACGCAGACCTATCAGCCCCTCGAGACTGAGATCCACTCTCAGGATCATTCTATATGCCCTTTGAGCTGGATTGGCTCTTTTGTATTCTCTGCTGGAATCCTCTTTCAAATCGATCCACAGGTTCTTTTTCATGGTTCACAATTTCGTGAGTTCAAATGTCCAGCCTTGGCACCTTTCTTTCTTGAACCCCCAAGAGGCGAGATTTGACTTTTCTCCTCTCATTCTCGCAACTCGCGACTTTGCGAGTTTCAAACCCCTGATGTTCGAGTCCCCGAGATGGGTGATCTCGTGACACATGTCCTTCTTCCGGTGAATGGCTCAGATTCCTTCGCCCTTTCTTGGGACTTCGCCTCCGCCTGCGAGAGTTTAACCCTCGGGTAACTCTCAACAGATCCAATAGATGTCGAGTTCTTCGCTCAATATCTGATGGTTCAGATCCTCTCACCTGTGCGCTCTTCATGTACTGCCTCCTGGATGAAAAATCCTTCAACATTCCAGATCTTCTTGGCTTAATCCGATGGCAATTGTTGCTCCTCCCGAGCTTCAACACTTTTCTTCCAAATTTTGGAAGAGTTTCGAATACTCAAAGGCCTCAACCTTTTTTCATCTTTCTTTATGAGCTCTGTGTGTATAAAAACACTATCCCTCCTAAGCTTTGGGAACTTTGAACTCTTTCAGAGAGTTCTCTGGCCTCTGCACTCCTTGGGGTTGTGCTTCGTGCACTGGAAAGGCACTATTCCTCCTAAGATTTACTCCCGAATCCTCAAAGGACTCTTTGGCTTCTGCGCTTCTTACAGAACCTCAGCACACACAAGGTGTTATCTATCATGAGATTTCCTATAGCTTCAACCTCCAAGGAAACTCATCCTTTTTCCTTTCTCCCTTAAATGGAGAATTCAGATGCCCTCCTGGCACTCTTTAGCTCAAGCAGCCTGATTTTTGAGTCCTTCAGGGTGTTTAGTAACCCTGTGAAGATCCTTCTTCTTGGACTCTTCTTTAAATAAAAGAACTCAAAGAGTTCTTTTCCTCTCCATGCCTATCTGCACATCTACTCAATGCCCACATGGAAAAGTATATTCTTACAGAACATCCAACAGTTTTGTCCCCTTCTATCTGCCCTATGCACCTATTCAATGCCCTCCTGGTAGAACTCTCAGCAGAGTTCTTCTCAATGCATCGATATGCATATTCTCAATGCCCACTTGGCAGAGTTCTCAGAATCCTTAGTGATTCTGACTTCAATCTGAACTCACAACAGAGTTCTTTTGTCTTCTGTGCACTCCTTGCACCTACTCAATGCCCTCCTGGCAGAGCTTCATAGAACTCCTCAGAGATTCTGTCTGCAACTGTGTTCCCCCTACACAGTCTTGCCTCCTGAGGTGTTCAACAACCTCAAGGATTTTCCTCCTAATTGTTGATTCCAATTTTTGTGCCCACCTGACATGTCTTTGTCTGACTTCGTAGAGTTCAGAAGTGCATCTAGGCACTAGTATTCAGAGACCGTAGTACTCTGTCATGCCCTCTTGGCATGAAACCACAAATCTTGGCATGAAACCACAAATAACCTCTCAAGAATGAAATCAAATAACTCCCTGCAAATGTCTAATGACATTATACATCTACAACATAAAGAACACACAAAGACATTCACAGAAATAGACAATATGCAGGAAAAACTTCTCTGGTTTATATTAATCAAAATGTCTCTTTAGAAAGGTGTTCTGAGCATGGATTGTAACAAGGTCTCAGCTCCTTTTTTTCTACTCTCTATTTAAAGACTCTCTCCTATGAGATACAATTACAATCCCAAGATATTTTACATGAGGGGGCTCTTTGAGCTCTTCCCTCCAATCTACCTACCCTATTCAATTTCATTCAATGGTTGTCTAGTCTGCAAATCAGATCTAGATCTCAGCCTTCAAAACATTAAATTCCTATCTACTCTAATGCCTGTGCAAAGCATGGCTTCACGGCTCACCAGCCTAAGATATTAAATTACATTCAATTCAAAATTGAAAATGAGGACTGTGCCTCTCTTCAACTTTGAATGTGTGTGCTTGACGTGGCTGGCTGACTGGCTGGCCGATGTGGAGAGATGCTCTTGCATCATCCATAATTCCAAGTGGGAAAGGGAGAGTATATGAACTTAGAGGTGAGTTCATATCAACAAGAGGAGCTACCAGAGAAGGAAGGTCATAAAAGTATTCTGACGATTGGGGGAATTTGCGTATTCCTACCACTTAGCCCAATTGAGGTGAGAGCTTGTGTTGTAGAGGCAACAACAACAGAAGGATAGCCAATTGTGACGAAGGATAGCCAATTGTGACTGTCAAAGAGAAGGAGCAGATATCAGAAGCTTCCCAAGGAAAAGAAGAGGAGCACATAGTTAAGATGCTCACTGCATGGGAGATGGATTTTGAGATGCTGGAGGATTGGTTGAACCATCCAGAGCCAGTAGATGACTGTCATGAGTAGACAGTCATGCAGATGTTAGCAAAGGAGCATTCCAAGGAATCACTCAGAAATTTCAGTTAGGGAGATGAACAGATGATGACTGCAGTGCTGAGGTCTGCAGTAGAAGGTGAATCAAAATTCTAGTCTGAGGAAAAACTGGAGGAAGCTGGAGATGCACCAGCATGATAACTAGAAGAAACAAAGATGTCAGAAGGGGAAGATGAGAAGAGACTCAGTGATAAGACTAGAGATATGAATTTTGTAGAAGGGTGGCAAGTTGAGGCCACATAGTAAGAAGATAGTCTGGGGGATCAAGATGATCACCCATTTGCAGGGAATAAGTGTAGCGAAGCAGGCTGCAAAAGGAGAGCTAGCCATGGGAACAACTAGACAAGGAGATTGAGGAGATTAGAAGGTTGATGATTAGATCAGCAGAAGCGGTCAACAAAGGGAAGCTGAGTAGAGGAGAACCTACCATAGCAGTAGGGAAACAGATGCAGTAGTAGCAGCGAAGTAGTGGAGAAGATGGACAACTCTAGAGAATTGTTTGGGATCCAGGTGGATTTCAACAACGATGTTGGGAAGCTCATGAGTAGGAGCTCATGAAATTTTCACAGAAGAGGAGTATGATGGAGGAGCATTGCTCCAAGCCAGCTACGTGCCAGCTAGCCATCACATCAAGTGCACATTCAATGGAAGGAGAGAGGCGCAACCCTCTCGTTTTTCAAAATTTGAAAATTGTATTAAATGTTGTAAGTCTAGTAGAGCCAAAAGCCATGCATGTGTGCAGGATTTAGATAATTTTTTCCTTAAATGGTTGTAAGGCTAAGATCTAGATCCGCTTCAGACTAGACAACCATTCAATGTAATTGAATGTAAATTAATGAGAGTTGGTGAGATGGAGGGAAGCACTCAAGGAGCCCCTTTTGTAAAAAGATCTTCTTTGAATCTAGATTTAGTTCAGGTAGAGAAGAATAGAGAAGAATAGAGAGAATAGGGAAAAGAGAGGAATTCATGACCTTGTTACAGTCCAAGATCACATTGTAAAGAGGCATTTCATATTAATACAATCAGAGTATTTTTTCCTGCCTGTTATTCTGTGTTTGTTGATGAATGTCTTTATGTGTTTATGATATGTTGTAGATGTATATTAGATGTGCATTTGTAGGGATAGATAGATTTTTCTATATGTGGGTTTACTGCTTTTACGTCTGGTTCTTTGTGGNNNNTTACGTCTGGTTCTTTGTGGCTTCATGCAAGAGGTTGCATGACAAAACACTGCGGGTTCTGTAAGCCAGTGCATAGAGTGCACTTCTGAATTCTACAGAATTTAGACAAAGACGTGCCAGGAGGCTGCACTAGAGGAAGTCATTGACTCAAGGAGGAGGCCTCAAGGTTTTTGAACACCTTGAAGGAAGAACTGTGCAGAGGAGGGCATAGGGAAGAAAAAATTTCTGAAAATTCTGTGAGACTCTGCCAAGAGGGCATTGAGTGGATGCACAAGGTGCACAAAAGGAACTCTATGTTGAGTTCAGTGAGAAGACAAAGTCACTGAAGATTCTGTAGAAGCTATGCTAGGAGGACATCGAGCGAGTGCAAGGAGTGCACTGAGAAGAAATCTCTTTCGAGTTCTGAGATAAGGGAAGTGTCACAGGGAAGACACTCACAGGGTTACTAAACACCCTGTAGGCTTAGTAAAGAGTGCTTGAACAAGAGGCTTCCAAGAGGGCACCAATATCCATTTGAAGGAGAAGGAAAGGGTCGAATCCCTTAGATGTTCGAGAAGGAAAAGCTCAAGACAGATAGCACAGTTGTGTGCAGGGACCCTGCAAGGAGTGCAGAGGTCGAGAAACCTTTTGAGGTTTCAGAGTGAAAAAAGATTAGGAGGGAAGCATTTTTAGTAACACAGGAAAGACTAAAGGTTGTGGACTCGTGGGATAAAGAACAAAGGTTTCAGCCTTTGAAGCATTCGAAATATTCCAAGGCTCAGAGAGAGAGCGTGCTCAGGAAGGAGCAACAGTAGCCATTGGATCAGTACTGAGAGGAGAAGATCTAGACTATTGAATCTACATCCAGGTAGCAGGAGGAGAGCACGCAAGGAGGATAGATATGAATCGTTAGATCTAGCACCAAGGAACGATAACCTTCAGATCCGGGAGAAGGTGTGAGGGGTTTAATCCCTTGGAAGCCGCACAGAAGGGTAGAACGAATGGTAGAGACTTCAAGGGAGAAGTGTCAAGTTGCTGTGAGTTGTCAGATCCAAAAAATGTGCACGAGGTTTAAACCTCGTAACAAAAAAGGAAGAGGACTCGTCAAGTCTCAAAAGCATCAGGACCATCCATTTTGGAGGATAGGTGGCAGAGGTCTCGATCATTTTGAAAATTTAGGGTTCGTGAGTTTGGAGGGAAAACCAATTTCTTGTTTTCACGAAGTTCTGAGTTGCGAGGAGCAGGGAGGAGATCCAGACTGTTGAATACAAGCCACGGGAGAACCATTGGATCAAAACCTCCACATGGTATCACACATCAGGGGTTGAAAGAATTTTTTTCGAGTGCAAAAGTTACGAAGTGTCGAGCACCAAGAACTTGTGTGAACACATGGCACATCTTTTAGGGGGGGACCACATGGTTGTTAGGTGGCACAACAATAAACGCCCAGAGAAAAGTGGAAGCAGATGACAGGTGGTGGACACACGTCACCTGGGAAGGAGTCAACCCATTGTTGACTTATCCCGTCTCGGAGATTCGCAAAGGAGGAGCATGAAGGCTCAACACTCCAATTCGCAAAGTCGCAAGTTGCAATTAGTGCTAGTGTTAAGCCTAGCCTATGGTTATGTGTGGAAGGTGCTAACAAGGAGGAGCCATACCCATATCGCATTCTCGAGTATTGGCATTTGGAGAAAGAGGAGTCGAGGGTCTTCAACTCACGAACTCGCGAGTTATCAAAAGCACTCATGCTAAGGCCTGGTTGTGGTCACATGGATATGTAAGGCTCGTGCCTGGTGTTAAGTTGTGCAGGGTGGGTTTTCATAAAGGACCTTTGGATCGGATTCGTGAGGTTCCAGTAGGGAACCAAAGGAGCCGCTTCGGCTCGAGGAGAATTTAGAACAATCCTATGCGGATCTTGGCCCGAGGGTTGGGGGTCTACATCAACCAATAAGCCTCCTCTATTTGATGGAACAATTTTTTCTTTCTAGAAGGTTAGAATGAAAACATACATTATGGCCTTAGGTGTTGATGTTTGGGATGTTGTAGAGGTCGGATATACAAAACATGTGGTGCTAGCTTCCAAAGATGATAAGTTAGAGTTTAGCTTCAATGCAAAGGCAATGAATGCTATCTTGAGTGGGCTTGCTGAAGTTGAATTTGTAAAGGTAATGCATCTTGATTCTTCCAAAGAGATGTGGGATAAACTCATTAGCAGTTATGAAGGAAATGATTAAGTAAAAGATTCCAAACTTGAGACATATCGATTGAAATTTGAAAAACTAAAGATGAATGAGGACAAAACAGTTAGTAAATATTTCTTAAGAGTTAAGGAGCTTGTGAATGTCATGAAGGGTCTTGGTGATAAGATTGAACACATTTTTAGTTCAGAATATTTTAAGATCTATGCCTAATAGATTTAATCCAAAAATTTATGCAATAGAAGAATCAGATGATCTTAAGATTTTGTCTATTGATAAACTTCTAGGAACTATATTTTCTTATGAAATGAGGATTAGTAAAGATAAACCTACCTCTAGAGAAGCTTCATTTAAAGAAGATAAGAATGAGGATTCTGAGCTAGATGAAATTGAAGCAAAATTTGTGAGAAGACTAAAGAAAGGATCAGGCAAGTACCAAGGCAAGTTTCCCTTCAAATGTTTTAACTTTGGAAAGATAAGTCACTTTGCATCTAAGTGTCCACACAAGAAGAAGGACCAGAACTATGAAGGTGAAGAGAAGTACAAATCCAAGAGATTTAGTAAAAATAAAATTTTATGTGTAAACAATGATGACTCTTCAAGAGACACAGATAGTGATTCTTCTTGTGAAGATAAGTTTAATGACTTTATGCTTATGGAAAAAGAGGATTATGATAATAA
>CBVK0100728844.1:0-12982 GCA_900067695.1 Picea abies
TATAATTACGCTATTATTGATTCACCCCCCCTCTCAGTAATCCAACACCAATATCCTAGTATGAATTGCTTCTTCTTGATAAAAAAATTTAGCCACTTCATTCTTTGTTGTTGGACAAGGGTTGTCTGCTAAATGGCATCCTGGCACATCTCATCCAATTCATTGAGTTGGGATATTCTCTACTACTAAGAATATGCGAGATTCATTCCTAAAAGAACTGCAATTCTGAAATTCTTCACTTGAAATTCAATTGGAAGAATGACTTTCTTTCCATACACCAACTCAGAAAGTGTGAACCTCGTTGTATTCCTCCATGTGTTTCTATATGCCCAAAGAGCCTCGGGAAGTTCATTTTCCCAATCCTTGATTTTTTTGGTTAGTATTGCTTCAAGGACCTTGTTTGTGGATTCCACTTTCCTATTGGCTTATGGATGGTATGGAGAGGATTTACGATGCTTAACTTGATATTGTTGAGTGATGGGTTGTAAAAAATTTGACGTGAATTGCACTCCTTGATCTATAACAATTTCTCTAGGAATACCAAAACAAGTGAAGATATCCTCAAATAGAAATTCTACAACTTCTTGTTCAGTGGCACAAAAAAAGAGCTTTAGCTTCTACCCAGTTATTAACATAATAGGTACAAACCAAAATATATCTTTTCTTCTTTGACATTGAAGTAATTGGCCCCACAAAGTCTAGAGCCCATTTTTCAAAAGGATTAATTAGTACATATGTATGCAAGGGCATCTCAATGGATTGTATTGAGTGGCCCATCTGCTGACAGTTTTCATAGCTTCGAACATACTTCTTGGAATATTTGGAAAGATAAGGCCAATAACACCCCGAATGAAGGACGTTGCAGGAATTTCTTATGTCAGTGAAGTGTCCTTTGCATGGCTCGTCATGATAGGATTCCAATATATCAAACAATTCATATTCACGCAAACACCTCCTAATAATCAGATTTGGTCCTGTACGAAAGAGATCTCCTCCAATCCATGAATAGGTGGCACTGAGTCTGACAATATTTTGTTTCTCTCTAGATGAAAGATGTTGTGTAAATATTCATGTAGCCGCATATTTATCCGCATCTACGAACCAAGGAGAGTTAGTAGATATAGAAAACAAATGCTCATCAAGAAAATTATCATCTACATGAGTTACTTGACCTTCACTATGAATCCTAGAAAGAAATTATGCAGCTAGATTTTCCTTCCCAGTTCTATCTAAGATAGTGATATTAAATGTTTGTAGTAACAAAACCCATCTAGTTATTCTACCATTTTTTATTGGCATGTTCATGAAATATCAAATGGTAGAATGGTCAGTGTGATTGAAAACCTCATACCCAGTGATATAATGTCTAAAATTATTGATTGCATGCAAAGCTGCCAAAAAATCATTTTTTTTACTGCATAATTTAATTCAACGGATGTCAAAAATTTTCTAACAAAGTAAATGGCATAAGACAACTGATTTTGTTTTTTTCCTAACACTACTCCAAGAGTTGTGTCGGAAGCATATATCGAGATGTGAAAGGGAAGATATCATTTTTTCTCCCTGAAGATTGGTGCTACACAAAGCTTATCTTTTAATGTCTCAAAAGAAGTTTGGCAATGATCATCCCAAGAAAAATATGTATCCTTAGTAAGCAACTTAAACAGAGGAGGGACTATTCTCATAGAATTTTCTATGAAATGCCTATAATAGCATGCATTCCCTAAAAATATTCCCACATACTTTGGAGATATTGGAACTGGAATCTTTGATATAACTTCAATATTCATTGGATCAACTTGAATTATTGCACAAGATATGAAATGACCAAGAACAATGCCTTCAGTTTGCATCATACGATATTTTTCATCACTTAACGCAAGTTTAGTTTCTTGGAATCTTATCAAAACTTTCTCAAGATTTTCTAGTGCTTCATTAAAAGAATTACCATAAACAGAAAAATCATCCATATATACTTCAACACAATCATGGATCAAGTTAGAGAAAATAGCTAATACCACTCTTTGGAACGTAGCAAGAGAATTTCATAATCCAAATGGAAACACTTTATAAGAAAATGTCCCCCATGGAGATGTAAATGTGGTATTATATGGATCCTCATGTGCAACTTGTACCTAGTTGTAACCACTAAAACCATCAAGAAAAGAAAAATACTATGTACATGTTATCATATCCCAGACTTGATCGATGAATGGGAGAGGGAAGTAATATTTCAAAGTGTCTTTATTTAACTCTCAAAAAACAATTCAAATTCACCACTTACCATTATTTTTAGAAACTATTACAAGGGGTGAGACCCAATGACTGATTAAGATTGGATAAATCAAAATTGGTATCCAGTAACTTGTGTAGCTCTTCTTTTACAATTTCTTTCAGAGATGGATTGATGTGTCTTTGGGGATGTCTAATGGGACGGGAATTTTCCTGAGTATAAATGTGGTTTCTACAAGTGTTAGGATGAATACCTCACATGTCATGACAAATCCAATCAAACACATTAGTATGTTTCTGTAACATATTGATTACTTGCTCCTGTTGAATGTTGTCAAGTTTAGAATTAATATATATAAATCTACCTAGACTAAATTCAAGAGGAACAATATAAGGTTCTATTGTATATATGGATGATTCATAAATAGGAAGTGATGAAAAAGTGCTCAAATCACATTTTTCTTGAAAAATTGATCCCAAGATATGTCCAAATGGTTAAGAAGATAAATTAGAATATTGACTAAAATATGAATTAACAAGGAAATTATGAATCTGATTTTCTTCAGTGTCTTCTTTAAAATGAATAACTTGGTCTATTGTGAAAACAGAATGAACATTTTTTGTATCGTTGTTAGTATTATCAATCCATAAAGTATTTTCCAACACATTAAAATATTTTGCAGGAGGATACAAAGTTACTTTTTTAACTAAATCATCGTATGAGATAAGCATATTTCTGGACCGACAACCAATAAATGAATCCATAGTAGCTAGCCATGGTCTTCCTAGGATCAAAGGATTCCCTCTTGAAGGATATTAGGTTGCAATACCATGAAATCAACAGGGTATTCCCAAGAATCTAAGGCGACAATAATGTCATCCAACACACCTTTGGGTTTAATTTTAGATCGATTCGCTAATTTGATAATTGTAGGTGTAGGACAAATGTTGAATAATTGCAATTATTCCATGGTTTTCTTAGTCCTAATATTTTCTTTTACAAAAATTTATGGACAATATATTATTTAAGAAAAAATTGTAGTCAAAGCACGCTAAAGAGTGCAAAATTTTCCAAAATATTCCCAAAGGCAAGAAAAAGATTACTTGTTCAGCTCTAGACTAGTCTTATCTATCCAATTTGAAGTCTGATCTCCACGAGAAGTATTTACATTGAAAATTTTGATAGTGACTATTCTATAGAATATGCCCATTATACATATGTATTTAAAAAACATTAGTTACCTGGTGGAGTGTGATCTAGAGGGTCTTGTTCTTCCATTTCATTTCCATGTGCAAACATGTTCAAGTCTAAAGGAGGTTATTCAACTAGAAGGGAGGATCCACTAGTGGAGGGAACTGTGTCAATTTCCATGGGAGTTGGTGCAGCTTGAAAATGTATATTTTCCACTTGAGACTGAATGGCATTGACCTCATCATGTTGATGCCTCATTTTCATCCAGTGTTGACTGAGAATGTTTAGAATAAAATACACCTGAGTGTGCAATCCTTGGTAGACTATTTGGAGTTGTCGAAGTGTCTTCCAAAGATCTTCATTATAATCCACATGGTCCTGAGATTGTTTTCTTTCATGAGGCATGAGGGCCAGTGATAACATAATGAATTAACGGAGTCTGCTAGTGAGAACTGATACTAATCCGACCTTCATTGTACTAGGGTATTTATTTATCCTTATATGAATTGTTGAGTGTGGGTCAAACTTGACCACACTGGGTAGACTGGATAGCTTGGAACCATAATTTCAATCAAATGAATGAACAAAAATCCTATAATTAAGACGTAGAGAAATTTCAGCAAGTCGAGCAACAATTCCTACTGCAATGTTTTGAAAATCCCATGGTTTGAATCGTCCTTCAACATACCAAACAAACAGGTCCTAATTTTTCTACTTTGGGCTCCTTCTTCTGAACCTTTCTGACAATGCCTTAAGGGAGGAGTGAATCCCTTATGTGATTATGCAAATCCTCCAAAATTATTCACATTCCTCAATCAGCTAGGAAGAAAATAGGCCTAGAGATTCTTTGTGTAAATGAATTCTAGTGTTGTGTTTTCTTGAATGATCCATACAATGACGACAATTGTAAGGAGAGATTAGGATCATTATGTACATCTTGCATATTTCCATGATGGAAATCAGGTGACCCGATTGTCCTAACAATGCATTGAACCCTGGATCCATCTCATCTATTGATTCCCACGTGATTTGAGGAGTTGACGGTATAACGAAATTGGTGTATGCAGAGTGAAAAATCACACCGTGTTTGTGTGTGGATTGTACCTTGAGTATATCATGTTGATACCTATTTAATTTATCATGTGTGGAAGGGGGGGTCGTCGATGAGAAGACATCTTGTTTCCTTCTTAGGTGTGACACCCAGATGACATGCAATGAGTTTGAGATGACGTTCATTAAATTAAGGAATTGGTAGACTGGATAGCTTGGAACCATAATTTCAATCAAATGAATGAACGGAAATCCTATAATTAATACGTAGAGAAATTTCAGCAAGTCAAGCAACAATTCCTACTGCAATGTTTTGAAAATCCCATGGTTTGAATCGTCCTTCAACATACCAAACAAACAGGTCCTAATTTTTCTACTTTGGGCTCCTTCTTTTGAACCTTTCTGACAATGCCTTAAGGGAGGAGTGAATCCCTTATGTGATTACGCAAATCCTCCAAAATTATTCACATTCCTCAATCAGCTAGGAAGAAAATAGGCCTAGAGATTCTTGGTGAAATGAGTTCTAGTGTTGTGTTTTCTCGAATGATCCACACAATGAAGACAACTGTAAGGAGAGATCAGGATCATTATATACATCTTGCATATTTCCATGATGGAAATTAGGTGACCCGGTTGTCCTAACAATGCATTGAACCCTGGATCCATCTCATCTATTGATTCCCACGTGATTTGAGGAGTTGACGGTATAACGAAATTGGTGTATGCAGAGTGAAAAATCCGTGTTTGTGTGTGGATTGTACCTTGAGTATATCATGTTGATACCTATTTAATTTATCATGTGCGGAAGGGGGGGTCGTCGATGAGAAGACATATTGTTTCCTTCTTAGGTGTGACACCCAGATGACATGCAATGAGTTTGAGATGACGTTCATTAAATTAAGGAATTGGATGATGGGATAATCTCACATTGATATTGATGGTCCCTTTTGGGAACAATGTGGCCAAGTTAGCTTGTGATTCATCTAGCATATTATTTTCCCTCGTGACATAGAAGAAAGATATTTTAGGGATGTCTTTTATCATATTTCTAATTTTTTTGGTGATATTTATTGATTGGGTGTCTCTTGGAAATGTCCTTTTGATCATGCTTCTTATGATGTTCTTGGACTCTTCGATCACGATTATATGTTGAATCTGGTTCTCCTTGACAATCCAGGTTACTTGGAGTAGAGTGTATTGCTCCACTTGGTTATTGGTGGTAATTCCTAGACTCCATGCAAAGCTTGTCTCTATGTTCCCCCTCGAATCAAGAATGACCCCACCCACACCTGCCACCCCGAGCTTACTCATTATATTGATTGTTACACCTAAATCAATTAAAGTGTTTTGAACAATAATACTATTGATATGAACTAAAACAATTTGATTTCGAGGATCAACATATTTTTATATGGCCCCCGGGGGGGTAGCTCAATTGGAAAGTGTCGTGAAAATGAAGTTCCATGAGGTTTCAAGTTCAACTCCCCCCAACTTACCTTGTGTGTCGCGTAAGGGGCATCGTGGGCACACCTGGAGGTTATAGAGGTTATAGTGGTAGTGGTTGGATAACACGGCCACGTGTAACACGAGCATGTGCCCAACTAGTTGATGATTCCTCCAGACATAAAATAAATAAATAAAAACATAAAAATATAAATAAAAACATATTTTTATATGAAAAATTGTCCCAACATTAAATCTGTTGATTTTATGATGAATTGAATAGTTTTTGGTTCAATTTTCTTACTTCTGGGTTTTTCAAATATAGTTCCCTAACTATTTTGTCATAAATTGGGATGTCCTTGATACCTTTTAGTAGAGTAACTTTAATATAAACATTCTTCAATTCGATGATTAGATCGAATTCATAACGGACAATAGGTTTTTCCAAATTCAGCCTCTTTGGATAGGGAGGTGAATTAGATGACTAGGGTGTCTTTATATTTGACGAAGTTTGTTTTGTGATACCATTGGTCAATTGATTGGGATTTTCCTCCTCTAGTTATTCCTCAATGATTACAGGAGAGTCTTTATTTTTGTTAAGCACCTTTCCTGACCTCAATTGAATATCTTGTAATCCTACTGGAGTAATCAAATATGTGGGAAATGGATGTAACTCAGTATTAAAAATATGTTAAGTTACCTTATTGTTTGGGTTAGGGATTGGTTGGGTAGGTAATTCAGTGGGTATTGGAGGTTGAGAAGGTGGAAGCTGTAATTTCTAAGGTCAAGGAAGTGGTAATTGTTGAGGTTGTGAAACTTGATGTGGTTGTGGTGGTGTAGGGTATTGATGTTGAAATTCTTAGGGATATTTTTGGGGTTGTGTTTATGTGGGGTATGATTGTTGTCTTTGCATAGGGTAGGACTAAGTAGGCATGTCCCCATTATATAGGTCATCTCCATCCATGTTTCCAAGGAATAATTTAGACTTGGTTTTTAGGCCATGATTTCCAAGGGATAGTGGAATCCCAAAATTGAGATGGATATTGCTAACAATAATAGTATGGATTAAATTGAGGTGTAGGATCCGAAGGTATACCTCATGTTCAAGGTTTTTGTGGTCTCTTTGGTGCAAGCATACAGAGTTGCTTCATTGCTTCATTTTCCCCTTGATAAACTGCCTTGAGTCCAGGTAAAGAGGGAAAATGGTCCATTGAATTCTCCCCTGCACAAATGACACAAATTTCAATGTTATTTAGAGGACATTATCTCAATGGATGCTTATTTCTACATATACAACAGAAAATAGAGAGAGTTGCATTATCTTCCTCTTGCTTCTTTTTAAATTGTAAAGTGTATAAATGCAATCTAAGAGTGACAAGAATGTCAGTGTTAATACCTTCTAACAAGATCTTCATGTGATTGCAATAACATTTCTAGTTATTTTATAATCCATAAACCCTGAACTTGTTTATAATTAACCATTCAAAATATATTTCACTTATTTACCTCCTCATTAACAGTAGAATTATTATGTTCCTTGCATTTATTCATTTCAACCAAGGATTTATATCCTCCTATCAAGGAAAATTTTAAATCATCATCGATGGGCATAATGCCATAGTTAGTTGACTACATATCATAACATAATGCAATTCAATAATGAAAGTTTTTAAATTATAGTTAAACAAATTAGTAGCGAAAGATTTTAAATTTTAGTGCTTACATATCTCTGTTTTATTTTAACATAGCCTCCTTAGCCAAGTTTTTTTTGCCCAATATTGTCCAATCTAGCTTTTGTGGCCTTCGAAGTGACTTTGGGCCTACAAAAATTTTGAAGTACATGTTAATGTGATTTATTTAGTCAGATCAAATGCATAGTTATAAGTTCAATGTATATTATATTATATTTACCTTTTTTATCTCCATCTTTTGGAAAAATTCCCTCTTTTTTCATTTTCTTCTCCTTAGCATCCTCCACTAGTGCATCCCACTCGTTTTTGGGAACTAGTGCAGGACACTCATAATTAGGGTAGCATAGGATAATAGCATGGTGGTTGTCTTACATTTATTTCAAATTCTTTGTTTCCATCGAATCAACCATATTTGATTGAATACTTGACCAAAACAATTTGTCATGTGTTTCATTGACTCTTTGTAAAAACTTTGGCTTTGATATTTATAGCTAGTTCTTATTATCGGTGCGAAAAGAGAAAATGCCTTCTCATGCCACTGATGATAAAATAGGTTATTCCCTATTAGACTTATAAGATCCACATAAAATATTTAACATTGTATAAAATGAAAATATTTTGATGGATTAGTAATTACCATGAATTTTTAATCCCTTAAGTGGGACCAATTCTTAATCGATGTGTAAAGAAATATGCAATTCCCTAGTGCTCTTGAAAATTTTGCTCAATAAGGGAATCTCCTCAACATCCAATGAAAGGTGATTAGAAAGACCCTAAATAGAGGGTGGATTAGAAATAGGTGCCATAGTAGATGGGGCGCCAACAATGGGCCCAAGAGTAGGCTTTGGATGCTATGAAATACCTATATATTGTATTGTGAACGATGAATTTAATATAATGAATAAGAGAGAGGTGTGGCTCTAAGGTTTATCAACTTTCCAAGTTAAGGATTTCTAGGGTAAATCTCAATGTATTGTGTGTCTTCCATTGTTTTATTTATGTTTTGCTTAAAAATGTGTATGTCTTGTTTCACTTCAAAGGTTTAAAACTTACATTTGGTATTAGAGCAAGATTACTTGATTCTGGGGGGTGTTTACTAAGAGTTTGGCTCATTTTTTTATAGAGGAAGTTTCCCTTGGGTATATGATAAACTTGGTTTCAATGGGAGCTCTATGGTGGTGATTCTTGTGTTAAAATAAAATGACGAGCAATTCTAGAATTGAGTTTGAGAAATTTAATGGTCAAATCTTTGAGCTATGGAAGCTCAAGATGGACCTTCTTATAAACAATTAATAGTGGTTCATTCTGGATATTCATTATGCACCTACGAGTATGGAATAGGTAGACTATATGAAGTTGGATAGGAAGGAAAGGAGTACAATCCGGTCATGTCTTTCAAATTCAGTGTTATTGAATGTCTTGGGAGAAGATACAACCAAGTATTTATGGGATAAGTTAGTGACTTTGTATTGGTCAAAATCCCTGGTAAACAAACATTTTTTTTCGAAATAAGTTGTACCTCCTAAGGATGAATGACAGAGACTTTGTGAAAAATAATCTAAATTCCTTAACATTGTGGTAAGCTAGTTGTTATCTCTAAACAATAGAATTTCTAACAAAGATAAGTGCATTAGTTTATTCATGGGATAGTTTCATTGTAGTTATTGTGAGTAATGAAACCACATTAAAGTTTGAATATGTGGTAGCATCCTTGATTTTGGAATAAATGAGGAAGAAAACCATGGATAGTCAGAGCAAGGATGCCTTATCTATAAGAGGTCATCCCCAAGATAGAAATAAATTTTTCTCTACATGAGGGAATAGAAATCTAGAGTTAGATCTAAATCTTCAAGAAATTATTTAACAAAAATGGAAATGTGGTAAAGCTAAGCATTATAAGAAGAATTGTAGATCTAAAATAGTTGATAAAGGGAAGGGATCTAATGATGTTCCTTCCAAAAAATGGAAGACCTCTTTAGGGGAATGATTGGATGTGTAGTTGACTTATAAAAGTGCACATTCATATCATGATGTATGGTTGATCGAATCAAGTGCTTCTTTTCATATGACTCCTCACAAGGAGTGATTTCGTGAATATAAAAGTATAATGGAGGTGATTTTTTCTTAGGAAATCACTTTATAGTAATAATAATAGGACATGGAAGAGTTAATTTGTTGATCAAGGATGGAAGGATTAGAAAACTCCCTTGGGTTTTACACATTCCAAAGATGGATAGAAACATGATATCCATAAGTAAGATGACCGATACAGTTGTACGGGCTATGTTTTACAAGGAAACCTACAAAACAGTTCGAGGAGCAATGGTGTTGATGAGGGGAGGATAGAATGGAACTTTGTATAAGTTTTTGGGAAGCACTGTCATTGATGGGTGCAATAGTTCAATTGTTCCTGAGGGTGGAAATGAATAAGAAAAAACCCATATTATCTCTAGAGGAAATACAATGTTATGGCATCAAAGATTGGGACATATTGGAGAGAAAGGCCTTTGATCATTACATGGTAAAATTATGGTTGAAGGTATGTTTGATTGCACACTAGATTTTGATTTATGTGAACATTGCATATATAGTAAAAAAAAATAGGGTAAGATTCTCATATAGTGCTATAAGAGAAAAGGGGATCTTAGATTCAATACACAGTGATGTGTTTGGACCTATGCATATTCCATCATTGGGTAAATATGTGTATTATGTTTCATTCATAGATTATTTCTCTATGAACATGATGATTTATTTCCTTCGAAATAAATTGGAGGACTTTGATAAATTTAAAGAGTTTAAGGTTGTTGTAGAGAATTAGACAACGGAGAAAATAAAGGTGTTGAGGATAGATAATGGTGGAGAGTTCTTAACCACTAGGGGGAAACTCAATTGGAAAGTGTCGTGATATGAAGTGTTATTTCCAATGAGGTTCTGAGTTCAAATCACCCTAATTTACCCATGTATGCAGAAGGGGCATAATTATGGAACCTGAAGGTTATAGTGGCATCGGTCGGAACCGACACTGTGTCACGCGAGTATGAGACTGGCTCAGTTGTTGATTCTACCAATGATAAAAAAAAAAATAGTGGAGAGTTTTTTGGAAATGAGTTCAAGGAATTTTGTAAGAAGTGTGGAATAGCAAGGAAAAAGATGACTCCATACAGACCTCAATAGAATGTGGTTGAAAAAAAAATTAATAGAATGTTGATGGAAAAGGAAAGGAGCATGCTTAGTGGTGTTGTGTTAGGAAAATAAATATGGGTAGATGCAGTGGATGTTGCATGTTATTTTTTAAATCGATCACCCTCATCAGCGTTGGAATTCCACTTGAGGCATGGACTGGTAAAAATCCCTCTCTTAAACATCTCAAATTTTTTTGTTGTGATGCTTAAAGAGGAGTGGGATCGACCGAAGATTGCATCAGTGAAACCACTTCATCAAATGATGGTTGAGTATGTTTTTGAGAAACCAAAGGAGGTTCTGGAGTAGAATATCCTTTAGGCATGGACCGCGCTATTTTTATCTATGGAATAAGAGGACATAAATGAGTAAGTTGATCTCCCTTACAAACTATACAAGGGAACTTAGGCTTGTGTCTTTCTCATGTAGATATCTCAACAATATCAATTCCCCTAGCATGACTGGAAATGGTTGGTTGCTTTCCCCAAACATGAATTGAAGTGGTTGGTTTCTCATCTCTAGTATGACTTGAGGTGATTGGTGATGTGTCTCCATCATGACTTGTAGTGGTTGGTGACATGTCTCCATCATGACTTGTAGTGTCTGGTGATTTATCTCTAGTATGAATTGTAGTGACTAGTTATGTGTCTCCAACATGACTTGTATTGGTTGGTAATGTGTCTCCAACATGACTTGCAATGGCTAGTGATTTCTCCCTTTATTTTTTCTTCTTCTTTTTATTCCTTTTAGACTTCTAGTTACTAGGAGTTGTAATTTCACCAAGAGAGGCAGTAGGAGGAAGGATATATTTCATCGAAAAATAAGTTTCATGAGAATTTGGGGCATTCACAGTGGACATAAACCAAACTAGAAAACCCACAGACAATCCAATAATACTCAATATGTCCATCAAAGGAGCAACATTTCCAAAGGAAGGAAAAGCACAAAAGTCCCTGTGGGATGGGGTCCCTTGGTTGGTATTCACAAAAGAGTTTCCTAGCACATGAAAAATAGTCAGTGAAAAGGGAGTGTTGGTGGGGTATGGAATCATTTACCCCCCTATATAACTATCCCCAAGGAAATTGGTTCCCCCAAAGACATAATTGACCCCAACACTAGTAAAAATACTGGAGGCAGGACTAGATCTAGGGTTAAAATTCCAACCAAATGGGAAACTAGCATTTGGTATAATTGGGATACATATAGGGTTACTAGAAGTTGATGGGAATCTAATTCTAGTAGTAAAACCAAGGCCTTTCCCCCCATCAAAAAAACATCAATATGCAAGCATTGATGTGGATATAGAGGGCATACTACCACTAGGTATACTAGTGGAGGGAAATGATGTGATTGGCGACATTCCCCAAATAGAATAAATGAATGAAATAGGCATAGATATGGGAGTACATGTTCCACTAATTGGTGGTAAGAAGTTGGTCATTGTGACTCCCCCCATCTTAGTTGGAGATTCCTCCCCCATTGGATGACCCACTAATGCTTGACATCATATGAGGATTACTAAAAATGAGAACAAATCACCAAGAGGTTTATTCACCTAAATAATTAAAGGGTCTACGATACAGTTGAAGAAGTTGGTTAACCATAATGAAAAGTGTGTTTTAATCCAAGGAGAAAAACAATAACCTATGTCCAACTAGACACATACTTCACCACAGATCACACCCCTAGAAAATATAAGCTTCAACGGGAAAACTAATGGATAAAGGGGGCCTTCTGAAAACCAACCCTTAGGGGATGTCAAGTCCCTAAAGCCTAGATAGAGAAGGTGTGAAAGATAGTTATGGTAACCCACGCATAACATCCCTTATTGGTGCAAGTACCATCATGAATATGGGCACCCTCCAGGGGAACCAAAACATAACTGAGGTTTACTCAATAGAAGTTATCTCTAAATACCCTCTCTCTAAGACCAAAAGAACTACTTTCTAAATACCAGGGATGTCAAGTCCCTCAAAACTGAGGGATATCAAGTACCTAAGACCTAGATAGATAACGTGTGAGACATAATTATGGTAATTTTAATGCCCCATGTTATTATTATCAAATATAAATAATAATAATAATAATATCAGGAATATAATAATCCTCTTAAAATGGTCATAATAAATACATATAGGAATAAATTGTTAATGTTTATGCCATTATTATAGTTCTTTTCATTTCATTAGAT
>CBVK0100728845.1:0-15999 GCA_900067695.1 Picea abies
ACATGATTAATCCACAATGGGGATTTAATCCAAAAATAATAATGACATGATTAATCCACAATGGGGATTTAATCCAATAACAAAATAATAATAAGAATGCTCTTCGCAGTTACACTATTTCAACATAAATAATAATAAAGTATATAATAATTATCCTAAAGGGGGTCATAATAAGTGTTTATTATGGATATTTGGTTAATTAAAGATAATGGTAAAATAAGTAACCTTAATTAATGGAGAAACCCTAAAGTATAATAAATAATTAAATAATGGACCCTAGGGATGGGGTTCTTTACCACAAATGGACTCTATATAAAAAGGGAAAAGGATGACAAAAGGACATCTCTATTTTTCACATCTCTCTTTGGGTTGAGCTGTAGAGGGGAAAAGGCTAAGGAATCATTGGCATGGTAGTAGATTGAGGGCTCGGGGGTGACCTACTACTGAATATTTTATTAGTAGAAAGGTCTACAATTAGGTGGAGAGTCGTCCCCCACTCTTTGTTGTGGTTGTCATATCAAGGTATAATTACAATCTCCAATTCCCATACTACATGTATGTTGGTTCTTCACCACAGTGAGTACTTCATCGCTACTCATGTAGGTTAAGTAATTTTATTAAAGTTTCCTATGTTGGAATCAATGTATCTTTGAATTGGTAATTTTCTTTTGTTAATTGGGTAATTATATTTGATATATATTGGGACATTAGAATCACTAGATATAGGGTTCTAACATATGGCATCATAGCGACGTTTCAACCCTTAATAAATATGGACCCTTCCAATTAGGTTAAAAAAAAAATGGAATCCTAAATCTATATTTTAGATCTATGATGAACTTGGACAATAAATATGGAATGGTAGATCTCCATTTTATATATGGCTTGTTTGTCCAAATTCCTTAACTAATCTGATGAAGCGGATACTTGTGGGATCAACTAATGGAAAATGGTGCCAAATTTACTGTGTTTGTGAAAAAGTTGGGCATATTCATTTCACCTGATGAATATTCTCTTGTTTTTCCAATCATTATTTTCTGCAATCTTAGTCCATTTGCAATCTCATATCATCAAAATGTGGCTTGCACATATCCCTCTTATTAGCCAGATAAGGTTGAATATTTTCTAATCCATGCCATGTGCCACCATGTAGTTATAAAAACAATATTTACAGTGCAACATTGATCTTTTGTACACTAGTTCATTTGGTAAAGATTGGGTGGGTTGTATTGTAATTGTTGGTGTTGCCTCCACTAGTATTTTTCTTTTGTAATATATAGTGTGAAATTGCATGATTAGTTTTGGTTGGAAATGAATATGGTTGTTGGTTTCATACATAAAGTCAATTGATGCATTTCTCATTGATCAATCGTAGACATGATTCCTTATACACCAAAATCCTATCATAATTGTACACCTAAGTGGTATTCATTGAAAAGTTTCGTCCAGAGAAGCTACACATATAGAACCTTGGTAAAATTGTGGTAGAAATGGTGGTAGTATTCAACAACAGAAATGTTTTTGTCAAGTTGATCCACAACAAGGTCTTTTTAACCAAAAAAATAAAAATGAATGAATGAAACAACCCATGAAATGAAAGGTGTCAACAACTGCTTGAAACAAATAATAACTATGAAACCATGCTCGAAGAAATGACACTGGGATATTTCAGTGATGATATTTAGTAAATGACTCAGCATAAACAATTTAATCAAAACTCAGTTTCAAGAGAAAAAATCGAACCTAAATCCTTTGGATTGGAAAATGTTGTATAATCACATTGAAGGCGTGATAAATATGCCAACAATCTAAGTAGATTATCTAAGGATTAGGGGTAATATTTAGACCAAGGTTTTTTTATAGATGTGAACAACAACAAATGTGTTTGTTGTGCTTTATGCAGGCTTTTCTAAGTGTTATATGATAATGTTTTGTATCTGGTTTGATCAAAAATATGTGCCATCCAAGTTATAGGTGTAGAATCATCCTTAGTATCACTTTAAACAATTTAGATATTAAACCCAGCTCAAGATAAAGGATATGTGATTTTGTGTGTGATCCCAAGAAGTAAAATTCATAATTTGTAGCAAGAAATGGAACACTCGAAAACTAAATGGTGTGAGATGATGCCCAGAACATTGGAAATTATCCATGGTTGAATGTTAATCTAAGTATGCAGAGACAATAAACCCATATGAGGGTGATAACAAGGGGAAACTTAGAACCGCACAGCTACTAATGAAAAAACAAATGGGTCATACAATGGTGATCTAAACGAGGTTGTTCCATTGAGGGGAAGGATCCACTTGTGGAGGGAAGTGTTTCAATTTCCATGGGAGCTAGTGCATCTTTAAAATGTAGATTTTCCACTTGAGACTGAATGGCATTGACCTCATCATGTTTATGCCTCATTGTCATCTAGTGTTGACTGAAAATGTCCAGAATAAAAGAAACTTGAGTGTGAAATCATTGGTATGATATTTGGAGTTGTTCAAGTGTCTACCAAAGATCATCATTAGAATCCACCTAGTCCTGAGACTGGTTTTTTTCACGAGGCATGAGGGCCAATGATAACAGAGTGAATAAATGGAGTATGATTGAGGGCCAATGATAACAGAGTGAATAAATGGAGTATGATAGTGAGAATAGATACTAATCCAACCTTCCATGTACTAGGGTGTTGATTTCCCCTTAGATGAATTGTTGAGTGTTGTTCAAACTTGACCACATTGAGTAGACCGACTAGCTTGGAAACACAATTTCCACCAAATTACTGAAGAGGAATCCCATAATTAAGACATAGAGAAAGTTCAGCAAGTCAAGCAACAATTCTTATTTCAATTTTTTGAAAATCCCATGGTTTGAATCTTCCTTCAACATACAAAACAAACAGGTCCTAATTTTGTTGCTCTGGGCTCCTTCTTTCAAACCTTTCCTCCAATGCCTTTATGGAGGAGCAAATCCCTTATGGGAGCACCTGAATCCTTCATAATTATTCACATTCCTCAATCAACCAAGAAGAAAATTTTCCCAGAGATTCTTGGTGCAAATGAGTTCTAGTGCTATGTGTTTTCAAGTGCTCCATAAAACGATGAAAATTGTAAGGGGTGATCGAGCATGTTTTGTACCTCCTGCATATTTCCATGATGGAAATCAGGTGACTTGATTGTCCTAGTAATGCATTGAACCTTGGATCCATATCATTTATCAATTCTCACATGATCTGAGGAGTTGACGGCATAACGAAATTGATGTACGCAGAGTCAAAAATCCCACCTTGATCATGTGTGGATTGTACCTTGAGTATATCATGTTAATGCCTTTTTAATTTATCATGTGTGAAAGGGGAGGTCAGCGATGACAAGACGGCTCGGTTCCTACTTGGGTGTGACACCTATATGACATGCAATGAATTTGAGAGGGCATTCATTAAATTAAGGAATTGGATGATGGGATAATCTCACGTTGATCTTGATGGTCCCTTTTGGGAACGATGTGGCCAAGTTGTCTTGTGATTCAACCATCCTATTATTTTCCCTCATGACATGGTAGAAATATATTTTAGGGATGTCTTTTATCATATGTCTAATTTTTTTGGTGATATTTCTTGATTGGGAATCTCTTGGAAATGTCATTTTGATCATGTTTCATGTGATGTTCATGGAGTCTTCGATCATGATTATATGTTGAATCTATTTCTCCTTGAAAAACTAGATTCCTTGGAGGAGAGTGTATTCCTCCTCTTGGTTATTGGTGGTAATGCCTAGACTCCATGCAAAGCTTGTCTCTATGTTCTCCCTAGGATCAAGAATGACCCCACCCACACCTGCCACCCTGAGCTTAGTCATTATATTGATTGTTACCCCTAAATCAATTAAAGTGTTTGGAACAATGATATTATTGATATGAATTGAAACAATTGTATTTCTAGGATCAACATATTTTTCTATGAAAATATGTTCTGACATTAAATCTGTTGATTTTCCGATGAATTGAATATTTTTTTGTTCAATTTTCTTCCTTTCGGGTTTTTTCAAACATAGTTCCCTAACTATTTTGGCATAAATTGGGATATCATTGATAGCTTGCATTAGAGGAACTTTAATACAAACATTCTTCAATTCAGTGATTAGATCAAATTCAGAGCGGACAATAGGTTTTACAAATTCACCCTCTCTGGATAGGGAGGTGAATTGGATGACTAGGGTGGATTTATATTTGAATAATTTTGTTCTGTTATACCATTGGTCAATTGATTGGGAGTTTCCTCCTCTATTTATTTCTGAATAATTACAGGGGAGTCTTTATTTTTTTTAAGCACCTTTCCTTACCTCAATTGAATATCTTGTAATCCTACTAGAGTAATCAAATATGTGGGAAAGGGATGTAAATGAGTATTAAAAATAAGATAATTTACATTATTGTTTGGGTTAGGGATTGGTTGGGTTAGTAATTGAGTGGGTATTGGAGGTTCAATAGGTATAATTTGTAATTGTTGAGGTTGTGCAACTTGTTGTGTTTGTGGTGGTGTAGGCTATTGATGTTGAAATTGTGAGGGATATGTTTGCGGTTGTGTTTGTGTGGGGTATAATTTTTGTGGTTGCATAAAGTAAGAGTAAGTAGGAATGTTCCCATAGATAGGTCCTCACCATCCCTATTTCTAAGGATGACTTTGGACTTGTTTTTGAGGCCATGCTTTCCAAGGCATAGTAGAATTCCAAAATTGAGATGGATATTGTTGATGATAATAGTATGGATTAAATTGAGTTGCAAGATATGAAGGTATACTTGATGTCCAAGTTTTCCATGGTCTCTTTGGTGCAAGCATACAAAGTTGCTTCGTTGCTTCATTTTCCCCTTTATAAACTGTCTTCAGTCCAAGTAAAGAGGGACAATGGTCCATTGAATGCTCCCTTGCACAAATGGCACAAATTTCAATGTTATTTAGAGGACATTCTCTTAATGGATGCTTCTTTCTACATATAGGGAAAAAAATAGAGAGAGTTGCATTATCTTCATCTTGCTTCTTTTTAAATTGTAAAGTATCTTATTGCAAACTAAGAGTGCCAATAATGTCATTGTTAAAATGTTCTAACATATTTCCTAATTCATCCCTAGTGACTCCACTTGTCGTAGATTTGGTAACTTTAAAAAAAGTGCCTCTAGACCCCTTACCATATCTATCTTGACTTTGAGAATGCCTCTGACATAGCTCACTAGTTTCTACATAAGTTAGTTGAGAAACATCTCTAGATCCCATCAAATTAATCATATTTATAGATTCATCTAAAATTCCTCTCAAAAAGATAGTTCTAATAGTATCTAGATCTAATTTGTTTTGTTTCGATCGTTGGAGATTATACAAAAACCTTTCAAGGTAGTATTCTAAGATTTCCTCTTCTTTTTGTGTCATTTTAAAAATTTCCTCTCTCAAACTTTTGGCTTTACAATATTCTTGATATTTTTTAAGGAAAATCCTATGCATTCCATCCTATGTTCGAATTGTGTTTCCTGCCAATCCCATAAACCAGCGCAGGGATGAATATTTGAGAGTGGCAAAAAACAATTTGAGTTTTTGTGCATCATCAAAATAATCATAACTATGACACAATATATCAAACTCTAAAACAAAAGCAACAAGAACTTCAGTTACCATACCATGAAAATGAGGCAAAGTTGATGGAGGGATATTCTTCATTTGTACCATTGTGGTAGGATCCACACTTGAGAAACCAAAAGTTACCTCCTATTCTACATTTGCAAGTGCCTAACCTTTTGCATTTAAATCGACCTCACCTTCACCTTTTTCCATATTTTTACCCCCAAACAGGTTGAACTTGGTCTTTGGATGTAGATATTTTGGGTCTATAATTGGATTGTACTCCACTTCTAATTTTGGTTTCTAATTTGTCTAACATGTTAATGTTGCATCCATTGTAGGCTTTGTTAGATAAATTATAGGGTCCACAATTAAACTTTTTGTAGGTATTTGTCCTCTAGAGATACCTACTACAAGTATTCGATTTGGTCAAGTCACTCGAGTCCTACCTGTTTGTATTCCTCTTCTATGTTTTCCTTCCAACAAGTTAGTATATGAAGGGGTATATCCATGTGAAGTAATTGGAGTAATGGTAACTGCTCTATCTGTTCCTCCTTTAATAAATCTACCTCTATTGTTTCTTTCCCTATTCATACAACACTAACATAATTTAGATTTAGTGAAATAGCAAACTCACAATAGTGAATGCGACAAAATTTTACACTACATAGATTCTATAGTGAAGTCATATTTGCATATTACCAACACTATAACACCGTATCTAGAATGTTGGCACCAAAAAATAAACCTCATACAAGAAAAGTTTTGAAATGCTCCAAAAAAAACATCATAAATGTCCTAATCCGTTTTAGAATTTCCTTAGAAATAGCACCAAAAATGTCAAAAAACTTATATGTTTAAATTTGGCTACACTTTACTATCAATATGAGAACGTAGACTTTCAAATGCCAACACTCTATGTGCATAATTAGTGCATTAATGACTTCTACATTATGAAAGAACATTATGACTTAATTCTTTAAAAACACACTTGTAATGAAAACCAATGAAAGCATAAACCATTAAGAATACAAATATATATTTCATCACTGGATTGACGTTTACATAGATATTATTCCAAGCACAAATCACAGTCTATTATTCAACCCTCAGTGAAAATTGATTTATGTAGTTGATCACATAGTAATTGTAATGAAGGCATGCAATTAAATATTGCAAATGATATTCATAAAACAACTAAGTAACAAGAATTGGAATGATAAACTAGAAAACATGAAATTCAAAGATTAAACAAATCTATTTAAATTAACATTAAAACGCTAAATTACGAAGCATGAACAGTAAACTAAATCTATTTAAATAATATACTAAGAAAAATGAATTGCAATGCATACCAAATTGAGGGGCCCTTGCCAACTGGCTCACACTGTAAGAGAAGCTACAATGCTACGAACTAATTACTCATACGAAATTTCTCAAAACATCAGCTCCTTTAATATTAGAAATTTAGGATCACAGGTTCACAATTACAATATTCATAAGTCTATTTCTCTCTGTAAATATTATCGACCTCAGCTTCGTTATTTATATTACATATTTAAACATGGGAAGGTGTGTACAAACCCACAACCGACTCCCCCGTTTCACGGGTTGACAAAACAAACATGACCAATTAATGGAAAACAAATATATGGAATAAATGTCATTTTACAAGTTTGGTTGTTCATTGGTAAAAGATAGAAAATAAATATTCATCTTGTGATATTCTCATGACATGAAATGCATGAGAATATCCTTCAGTCTAGAAATGATCTCAATCTATTTTGGACACCTTGTTTTGGAATATGGTTGATTGGAAGTTTTTTCATGGGATATCACTACCCTCACAGATCCTAGAGTCATTCTTTTTAACACTGAACCATGTCAGGGGCATCTACAAATAAAACCCATATGGCGGATTTCCCCATGAAGACGTGTTATATGCCAATCAATGAAGAGGGTTACCAGATTTGTACCGAGTTTACAGTATCTAGACTATTTAACCGTTGTTATAAAAATCAATTAGAATTCTCTTAATTCATCAAAAGCAATGGAAAATCACTAAAATTAACAACTTAATACCTTATAATATTGTTGTAACACTTCCCTTGGAAAACATGAGTGAATATGGTAAAAGGTGAAATGAGGGAGTAAAAATGGTTAAAAAGGGGCACTTATGATAGTGAAAAAGGCATCAAAATGAAGGCCCAAAAATTCGCTTCTTCTCTCAATTCAAGTGGTTATTGAGAACAAAAAATATTCCTTTGTGCATACAAGTGAGTAGGACATGTTATCACTATAAAAATTTCTTTTGGAGACCTAGCCTCGGAACTTAGCAGGAGGCTAAGTCAGTATGGAGGAGAGACAGACTAGTAGACGAAGACACATCTGGAAGACAGGTCTAAATATAGAGGAAAGGTGGAGTAGATGGGGCTCGACAGGTCGTGATCATGAATACTGCCAAATCAACGGTCAAAGGACGCATCAGGCAGAGAAATAATGCACTGGTTAATCTCCTAGAGGTGGGCCAATAAGAATATCGTGATTTCCTTCCGAGGGTACGTGGTGCCACCAAATACATATCGGGGGGAGAGAGGGTAAGCCTGAAACCACCCAAGCCCACCCCAATGTCACATGTCAAAACATCATTTGACACATGTCAAATCCAAGGATCACATGGGGAAAGAGACGATCAGTCAAATCGCCTCACATCAATGTCACATGTCAAAACATCATTTGACACATGTCAAATCCAAGGATCACATGGGGAAAGAGACGATCAGTCAAATCGCCTCACATCATTGGTTCGAGTACTCTTTGTCTGTGCAATGCCAGGTGAGTGTCGTCGGATGACCGATTCGAGGGCTCATCATTCGGAATAGATTGGTCGAGCATGAAAAATCGTTGTACCTGTAAGTAATTTTTCAGTAATTCATGATTGGAACTCAATGACTACTGTCATTCAAAACATGGATTACATTACTTTGTTTTGGGTGATTAATGTTCTATTTCAAAATGGGGTAATCACAGGTCGAATCATTCAACTAAGGAATAATCACAGGTCGAATCATTCAACTAAGGAAGATAAGTTTATGTTTTTTGCAAAACCGAGAAAAATGGATAAAGTAGACCAAGTGGCCTCCAGTGAAATAGGATTTTCAACTAATATGACAAATTCATCATTGAATAATAAAGATAAGTTGGTTGCACGGATATTAGCAATGAAATTTCATACAAATCCTGTAGAAGAGCCAGAAGTAGATAAAGAGGTCAAATTAAATCCCATCATGAAGGATTTAATCATCAATGGATACGTCGATGAGCATCACACACGAGATGTCAAGAGGAAAAGGAGAAAGAGACAGAAGATAGAGGTTAAAGATGAGGTGGTTGAGAGCATTGGAGAAAACCAACCGACTTGGCTTGACACTTTAAAAGAAGAAATTGCTAATCTAAAATAGTTCTCAGGCTAAATTGAGTATGTTTCAGAGAATTTTGTAATGATGTGGACATGTGGCGTTCAAATCGAAAATCTAGAATATGTCAATTTTGTCTATAACACTCCCTATAAAATAGGAGTACATTTGTTATACGTTACTCCTTTTTGTAACTGATGTCTATTTTTAGAACGGTACGGAAGTTGATTCATTCTGAATCCGAGATGTAATTTATCTATATATATTATTCCAAAGATAAATGGAAAGAGGATTGATCAAAGAGGGGCATTCCCTCGTAGCAGGAGGACTTTGTAAATTCCTAGCGCTAAATTGAATATATAATGCAAAAGTATTTTGAGCTCTTTATGAAAAGATTCTAATGGTTGTTATATGAGTTATGTTTTCTCTCATAGTGTGTATTTATTATGTATTTAAAATTTCATTTACATCTTCTTGTGTTTAAATTGGAGAATCAAATGTCTGGAATTCATCTTATGATGCTCTCAACTTAAGAAATTTAGACTATGTGATTTTCTTCCTAGCTAATTCAGAATTCATTTCAAATATGCTAGCATGCAGTTATTTGTTTCTCCCTTTCCTCTTACATCCTGTGAATTTCAATTTACAACTCAGATTCATTACCTCATTTAGCCTTTCTCCTCTGGAGAGTTCTAATGGACTACTATTGTTTATTTACTTTTGACTCCATATCCCTAAGTGTCCCTCCCCTTCCTTGCCAGCAAATTTATAAAAACCCCCAAAACAAACTAAATCTAGCCATTGATTGCCAAAGATATATCAAGTGACACGAGAGAACCCTCTCTGAGTTGAGCAGTCTAGTGCCTAGCTCTAAAGTAGGTTGAAACAGTTACCTATGTCATTTGTCTATCAGCCGGACAAAATTTACAGAGTGCTAACAAGACCCACATCTACAATTAAAGTAAACCATTTATAATTTGCCTCATTCATATTATATGAACATAAATAATATAATTTCTTAGTCGCCTCGTTCATAGTACCTTGTGTATTACACATAGTGGTAGTTTCAAACTCTAGTTGATCACCACCAACAGCCTTGAAAATGGGTGCTTCATCCATAACAAGATCTCCATGTGCTTGCAATAACATTTCTAGTTATTTTATAATCCATAAACCTTGAACTTGTTTATAATTAATCATTCAAAATATATTTCACTTATTTACCTCCTCATTGACCGTAGAAGTATTATGTTCCTTGCATTTCTTCATTTCGACCAAGGATTTATATCCTCCTATCATGGAAAATTTTAAATAATCATCGATGGGCATAATGCCATAGTTAATTGACTACATATCATTACATAATGCAATTCAATAATGAAAGTTTTTAAATTATAGTTGAACAAATCAATAATGAAAGATTGTAAATTTAAGTGCTTGCATATCTCCCTTTTATTTTAACATAGCCTCCTTAGCCAAGTAATCTTGTCCAATCTAGCTTTTGTGGCCCTCAAAGTGACTTTAAGCCTACAGAAAGTTTGAATTGCATGTTAGTATGATTTGTTTAGTCATTTCAAATGCATAGTTATAAGTTCAATGTATATTATATTATATTTATCTTTTTAATCTCCATCTTTTGGCAAAATTCCCTATTTTTTCATATTCTTCTCATTGGCATCCTCCACTAATGCATCCCACTTGTTTTGGGGAACTAGTGCAGGACACTCATAATTAGGGTAGCATAGGAGCATAGCATGGTAGTTGTCTTGCATTTATTTCAAATACTTTATTTCCATTGAATCAACCATCTTTTGATGGAATACTTGACCAAAAATCCTTTTCATGTGTTTCATTGACTCTTTTTAAAAACTTTGGCTTTGGTACTTATAGCTAGTTCTTATTGTTGGTAGGAAAAGAGAAAACGCATTCTTATGTAATTGTCGATAAAATAAGTTATTCCCTATTAGACTTATAAGATAAACATAAAAATATTTAACATTGTATAAAATGAAAATAATTCGATGGATTAGTAATTACCATGAATTTTTAGTCCCTTCAGTGGGACCAATTCTTAATTCATGTGTAAAGAAATAGGTAATTCCCTAGTGCTCTTAAAATTGTGATTAGTGAGGGAGTCAATTCAACATTCGATGAAGGACGATTAAAAGAACCTTGAATAGAGGTTGGATTAGAAATAGGTGCCATAGTATATGGGGAACCAACACTGGGCCCAAGAGTAGGTTTTGGATGCTATGAAATACCTATAGATTGTATTGTGAATGGTGAATTTAATATAATGAAGAAGAGAGAGGTGTGGCTCTAAAGTTTATCAATTTTCCTAGTTAAGGGTTTCTAGGGTAAATCTATATGTATTGTTCGTTTTCCATTGTTGTTCTTTCTGTTTTTATTAAAAATGTGTATGCATTGTTTCACTTCAAAGGTTTAAAACTTACATTTGGTATTAGAGAAATATTACACTATTCGAGAGGGGGAAGGGGGGTTGTTTACTAAGAGTTTCGCTCACTTTTTGAAAGAGAAAGTTTATCTTGGGTCTATGATAAACTTGGTTTCAATGGGAGCTCTACAGTGGTGATTGTTGTGTTAAAGGGAAATGACGAGCAATTTTAGAATTGAGATTGAGAAATTTAATGGTCAAAGCTTTGAGCTATGGAAGCTCAAGATGGAGGACCTTATTGTAGACAATGAATAGTGGGTCATTGTGGATATTTATTATGCACCTATGAGTATGGAATAGGTAGACTATATGAAGTTAGATAGGAAGAAAAGGAGTACAATTTGGTCGTGTCTTTCATATTTACTGTTACTGAATGTCTTGGGAGAATCTACAACTAAGGAATTATGGGATAAGTTAGGGACATTATATTGGTCAAAATTGTTGGTAAACAAACTTTTCCTTTGAAATAAGTTGTACCTCCTAAGGACGAATGACAGAGACTTTGTGAAAAATAATATAAATTCTTTAATAGTGTGGTAATTTAGTTGTTATCTCTCAACATTATAATTTCTAATGCAGATAAGTGGATTAGTTTATTCATGGGATAGTTTCATTGTAGCTATTGGGAGTAATGAAACCACATCAAAGTTTGAAGATGTAGTTGAATCCTTGATTTTGGAATAAATGGGGAAGAAAACCATGGATAGTTAGAGCAATGATTCCTTATCTATAAGAGGTCATCCCCAAGATAGAAATAAAAATAGGTCTTCATGAGTTAATTGAAATCTAGAGTTAGATCTAAATCTTCAGGAAATTATTTAACGAAATTGGAAATGTGGTAAACTTGAGCATCATAAGAAGAATTGCATATCTAAAACGGTTGATAAAGGGAAGGGATATAATGATGTTCCTTCCACAAAATGGAAGACCGCCTTAGAAGAAGGATGGTATGTGAATTTGACTTCTACAAGCACACATGCAGATCATGATGTATGGTTGATCGACTCAAGTGCTTCTTTTCATATGACTCCTCATAAGGAGTGGTTTTGTGAATATAAAAAGTATAATGGAGGTTTTTTTTTCTTAGGAAATCACTTTATAGTAAGAATCATAGGATGTGGAAGAGCTAAGTTGTTTCTCAAGGATGGAAGTATTAGAAAACTCCCTCGGGTTTTACACATTCTAAAGATGGCTAGAAACATGATATCGATAAGTAAGATGACTGACAAACTATGTTTGACAAGGAAGTCTAAAAAATTGTTCAAGGAGCAATGGTGTTGATGAGGGGAGGATAGAATGGAACTTTGTATAATATTTTGGGAAGCACTACCACCGATGGGTGCAATAGTTCAATTGTTCATGAGGGTGGAAATGAATAATACAAAACCCCTACTATCTCTAGAGGAAAGATAATTCCATGGCCTCAAATATTGGGACATATTGAAGAGAAGGGGCTTTGAGTATTACATGGTAAAATTATGGTTGAAGGTATGTTTGATTGTACACTAGATTTTTATTTATGTGAAAATTGCATATATAGTAAAAAAATAGGGTAAGATTCTCATATAGTGCTACAAGAGAAAATGGGATCTTAGATTCGATACACAGTGATGTGTTTGAACTTATGCATATTCCATAATTGGGTAAATATATGTATTATGTTTCATTCATAGATTATTTCTCAAGGAACATGTGGATTTATTTCCTTCGAAAGAAATATGAGGTCTTTGATCAATTTAAAGAGTTTAAATCTCTTGTAGAGAATAATACAGTGAAGAAAATAAAGGTGTTGAGGATAGATAATGGTGGAGGGATCTGTGGAAATGAGTTCAGGGAATTTTGTAATAAGTGTGGAATAGCAAGGAAAAATACTACTCCATACACACCTCAATATAATGGGGTTGGAAAAATAATTAATAGGATGTTGATGGAAAAGGAAAGGAGCATGCTTATTGGTATTGGGTTAGGACAAGAATTATGGGTAGAGGCAGTGGATGTTGCATGTTATTTTTTAAATCGACCGCCCTCATCAGGATTGGTTGAAAAAACTCCACTTAAGGAACAGACTAGTAAAAAACCCTCTCTTAAACACCTCCAAATTTTTTGTTGTGATGCTTAAAGAGGAGTGGGACCAACTGAATATTGCATCATTGAAACCACTTCATCAAATGATGCTTGTGTATGTTGTTGAGAAACCAAAGGTGGTTCTAGAGTAGAAGAGCCTTCAAACATGGACCACACTATTTTTATATATGGAATAAGAGGACATAAATGAGTAAGTTGATCTCCCTTGCAAACTATACAAGGGAACTTAGGCTTGTGTCTTTCTCATCTATATATATCAACAATATCAGTGCCCCCAGCATGACTGGAAAATGGTTGGTTTCTTTCCCCCAACATGACTTGAAGTGGCTAGTTTATCATCTCCACTATGAATTGAGGTGATTGGTGATGTTTCTCCATCATGACTTGCAGTGGTTGGTGACATGTCTCCATCACAACTTCCATTGGTTGGTGATTTGTCTCTAGTACGAATTGTGGTGATTAGTGATGTGTCTCCAACATGAATTGCAGTGGTTGGTAATGTGTCTCCAACATGAATTGCAGTGGCTAGTGATTTCTCCCTTTATTTTTTCTTCTTCTTTTCATTCTTCCTGGTTTTATTCCTTTTAGACTTATGGTTACTAGGAGTTGGACTTTCACCAGAAGAGGCAAAAAGAGGAGGGACATATTTCATCGAAAAATAAGTTTCGGTAGAATTTGTGGCATTCCCAGTGGACATAAACCAAACTAAAAAACCCACATACAATCCAGGAATACTCAATATGGCCATCAAAGGGGAACCAACATTTCCAAAGGAAGGAAAAGCACAAAATTCCATGTTGGAAGGGATCCCTTGGTTGGTATTCACAAAAGAGTTTCCTAAAACATTAAAAATAATCAGTGAAAAGGGAGTGTTGTTGGGGTATGGAATCATTGATCCCCCCATATAGATATCCCCAAGGACATTGGTTCCCCCAAAGACATAACTGATCCCAACACTATTAAAAATATTAGAGGCAGTTCTAGACCCAGGGTTACAATTCCAACCAAATGGGAAACTAGCATTTGAGACCCAGGGTTACAATTCCAACCAAATGGGAAACTAGCATTTGGTATAACAAGGATACCTATAGGGTTACTAGAATTTGATGGGAATCCACTTCTAGTAGTAAAACCAAGGCCTTTCCCCCATCAAAAAAAAATAATCCATATGAGGGCACTGATGTGGATATAGAGGGCATACTACCACTACGTATACTAGTGGAGGGAAATGATGTGACATGCGACATTCCCCAAATAGAATAAATGGATGGCATATGCATAGATATGGGAGTATTTATTTGACTAATCCGTGGAAAGAAGGTGGTCATTGTGACTCCCCACATCATTGTTGGTGATTCATACCCCATTGGATGACCCATTAATGCTAGACATCATATGAGGATTACTAAAAATGAGAAAAAAACACCAATAGGTCTATTCACCTAAATGAGTAAAGGGTCTACAATATTGGTGAAGAAGTTGGTTAACCATAGTGAAAATTGTGCTTTAATCCAAGGAGAAAAACAATAAACTATGGCCAACTAGACACATACTTCACCACAGATCACACCCCTAGAAAATCTAAGCTTCAACAAGAAAACCAATGGATAAAAGGGGCCTTCTAAAAACAAACCCTTGGGGGATTCCAAGTCCCTAGGACTTGGCTAGTGAAGGTGTGAGAGACAGTTATGGTAACCCTTGGCTAGTGAAGGTGTGAGAGACAGTTATGGTAACCCATACGTAACATCCCTTACTGGTGCAAGTACCCTCATGAAGATGGGCACCCTCCAGGGGAAATGAAACATAACTGAGGTTTCTCAATAGAATTTCTCTTTAAAGACCCTCTCTCTAAGTCTAAAGAACTACTTTCTAAATACCATCGATGTCAAGTCCCCAAGACCTAGCTAGCGATGGTGTGAGACATATTTATGGTAATTTTGATGCCTCGTATTATTATTATTAAATATAAATAATAATAATAATATCAGGAATATAATAATCCTCCTAAAATGATCATAATAAATTCATATAGGAATAAATAATAATAAAGAAGTATATAATAATTATCCTAAAGGGGTTCGTAATAAGTGTTTATTATGGATATTTGGTTAATTAAAGAGAATGGTAAAATAAGTAACCTTAATTAATCAAGAAACCCTAAAGTATGATATATAATTAAATAATGGACCCTAGGGATGCGGTTCTTTACCAAAAATGTGTTAGAATAAAAGAGATGTGATCATTTTTCCATAGAAAATATAGCAATATGGTCACCCAACCATAGGCATGAAGCCATCCCCAAGCACCTTTAACCTTGATAGACAAAATAATTCTAGAAGCAAACCTTAAAACCAATAGCCAACCAATATGTTGTATCTCTCTCCAAGGCTAGTTTACCAAGAAAAGAATCCAAACCATAACCAAGGTAGAAAGTCCAAACCATA
>CBVK0100728850.1:0-34255 GCA_900067695.1 Picea abies
TTTATTAGTCCAAGGAAGATTTAATGAACCAGTACATTGTGAAGGGAAGTATGGCCAACTGTGAAATAAGGGACCTTTTGCCTGAAGTGGAAAAGGATTCCCAGTTTAAAGCTTCCTTACTCTCAGTCGAAGATGTGGAAAAGAAAACATTTAACATAGCAGTGTTTAATAATGATAAGGTATCTGAGATCAAAATGCACTATGAAAATATTGGTGCCCCTGACAAAGTAATGTTCCACAGAAATTTCAGTGATATTCTATATTCTAATTATCTGAGTTTAGGTCTGAGGGTTGCAAGATTGAAAACACATGCACTCAAACTATATGGACAATTGAAATAGGAAAATGCATCTAGCAAAGACTGGATGACACAGGTCAAAAGGATATAGTCTGAAGGTCCTCAAGGGGTGAAATCTTCTCTGGATGAAAAGGATAAGATGATCCAAAGATTAAAGAAAAGGCTAAAGATGTCACCTACAGAACATCCATAAACAACAGAACTGACTACTTTGGAAGAGGAGAAGGAAACATTCAGACAAGAGGCACTCAGTTACAAAGCTAAAGTTCCGCAATTGGAAAAAGAGAAAGAGAATTGGTCGCAAGCACAAGCAATGACATGAAATATGGTTGTCATTGTACCTACTAATACAGAGGCCGGATCTAGCATTGAAGGGTTGTTCCAAGCTATGTCCTAGGTAAGCATAAAAATAGGGGAGATCAAAGGTATCAATGAAGTTATAGAAATGTTGAAACAAGAGATGAAGGTGAAAGATGAGAAGATGGCTCAAATTCACAGAGATAATCAAGATTTTCACAAGAGAGTGAGCAAGCTGAAAACTAGGTTGAAAGGAAAAACATTATTGCAGGGAGACAAACATGTCATATGGGATGTTATTTCTGCAAAAGCTACTAAATTTAGGGTTTATCTAAATTTTATAAATGACAAATACAGTGTGGTTGCTACAGCTCGGAGAAGGTGTGCTATTGTTAATGAAGTGTTATCCAAGAATCCCTCAGAATGGGACCAAAATGCTATTGACTTGCTAAATTCTGTGCCAATTGCTGATCTTCAAACTATAAGGGTAAAATACAAGACTGCGTTGATCATTTCAGCTAGGAAAATCATCGCCAAACATAACCTACTCAGATCGGTCCAAAACAAATCTATGCAGATGGAGCACATCATACGTGAGTTTAAAGATGCATTTGAACAATTGTTTATCAAAGGCCTCCCATCATTTTGGGATGGAAAAGGTTTATTATACAATCAAGAAGATTACAATTCTCTCCTCATGCAATGCAGAATTGACCATTCTAAATTTGAATCCATAGAAGAAAGTCTGAAAGGCCCAAGTCTGGTAGAATATTTGGCTACAGACTTTGAAATTTTGAATAAGTTCAAAACAGTGAAAGTCGGCATGCCGACTATGTCCTATGCCACGTGCATTGACTTGGAGATTTTGATTAAAGAGATGATGGATTGCGAAATCCCCTCTGATTCGAAATGGAAGGAAATTGTGTGTCTAGGTGAGACAAAGTGAAATATCACTGGATCCAATCAGTGATCCCCAAGTGTCATCAAGTTTTTAGATCCAATAGAAGACCAGAGCGAGATAGATGGCGGGAAAGGAGTTGAATAGTCAAAGAAATCGCCCATAATTTTGAAATGTTTTTGTCAATTATTGTAAATCATTTCGTATACCAAAACTGTCAGTTGAAACTATTTTGGAAGATGAAACGCTTCAAATTTCAGTTATTTTGATCAAATTGTATAAGTACTAGGTTACTTGAATGAATTGATGTTGGTAGAAGTGCAAGAGCACCTTTTGGTGGTATTAGACTCTATTTTGTAAATTTTTTGAATCTGAATTGAATATAAATGCAAAATATTTTGAAGTCTCTATGAAAAGATTCTAAAGGGTGGTGATATGAGCTTTGTTTCCTTTCATCACATGTGTTTCCTGTGACCTGTTACTTCATTTACATTTTCTTTTGTTTAAATTGGAGAGTTAAAGACCTAGAATTCATCTTGTGATGCTCTTGGCTTAAGAAATTTAAACTGTGTGATTCATAATTCATTTAAGTAATGCTCTGATGCTGTTATTTTTTTTTTTTGTAGGTGAATCCCCCTGTGGACAAGTGGATTCCCTCTTGGTCTCTAGACTCCTAAGGCCAAGACATAAAAGTGTTTAACATGGACATTGACTTCCTTTTAGATCTAATCAAGATAATAAATGAAAGAGAAGGAGAAAAATATGTACCTTATTAGCAATGTTTGTCTTTGCAAAGTCCTGGCTGAGCTTCGATCCTGAGCTCCCTGATAGGTCTTGTAAAACAAACACTTCGATCCTGAGCTCCCTGATAGGTCTTGTAAAACAAACAAAGGTACAAAAGACTTCCTACTCTACTGAGATTAGCTCAAACACAGATTTATATACTACAGACAAACTCATGTGGAACAAGCATAAGTTTGATAGAAATAGGCCAAGCATTGATTATTAGTGAGAACAAGTAAAAGTACTTACAATCCTTTGATGAGGGTGCAACAACTTCTTCCATTTCTCCTTGTCCAGCCCCTTTGCTCAAGTAATCTCCACTGATTGCTTTGATGACATATCACTCATGAGATCATAAGTTTGATGTAATTCTCAATCTCCATCCCCCTTTCACCATGAGGAGACCTCCTTATATAACCTTGGAGAGGGCCAACCACTTGAGATATATTTGGGATAAGTTGAGGATTCCTCTCCTTCAGTTGAGGATCTTCCTTAAGATCATGCCTTGATCATCTATTTGAATCCAAATACCTTCATGAATTGAGGGATTCTTCCCTTATTTGTCTTGGCTTAAGCAATTTAAACTGTGTGATTGTCTTCTTAACTAATTCATAATTCATTTTGGTAATTCTCTGATGCAGTTATTTGTTTTCTTTCTCTTCCTACACTCTATTTAAATTTAAGAATAACTCAGATTCATCTCCTCATTTAGCCTTTACCCTCTGGAGAGTTCTGTTGGCAGATGCATTGTTTTCGTTCACTTTCATAATTTTGACTCCATAGCCCTGTTTGTTCCTCCCCTTCCTTGCCAAAAACTTTATTAAAAAAAACCCAAAACAAACCAAATCTAGCCACCGATTTACAATGAAATATCAAGTGACACGAGAGAGACCTCTTTGAGTTGAGAAGGATATTGCCTCATATATAAATATAGTTGAAACAATTACCTTTTTCCTTTGTCTATTCAGCTAGACAAAATTTACAGAGTGCTAACATTCTCGCGTCGTTTCCAGGGAAAAAATTGATTTTTTTTCCCTGGGAGAACAACTTAAATATTTAGTTTGATTCCTGAGGGTGACAGATGATCAAATACCTTATTGGATGAGATTAGTTTTACCCTGGATACTCCATTACTCTATGAATAGTTGCACCATACCATGTGAGATAGAAATCCAGGTTCCTAAGAAAGTTCATACTAGGAGAAATCCAGACCCAGAAGTTGCAATCCCTGTGTCTGACCCTGAGAAGCTTGTACGTAGAAGAAAACAAAGGCCTGTAAATCCATTTTTTCATCAAGACTAATATCTGTCCTTTCCTAGGGATGGAGTGACCAACATCAAAGACCTTGAGTTTGACATGAAATTTGAACAATCCTTGTTCAGAACTAAGTCTGAATCTTTTCTGAGCGAGACTATATTTGACGAAAAGAGATTCCAAGATATGGTTTTATCCACATCTGTCAAGACTGTAGTGACCCCTTCTCAAAACTAACGTCCACTTTAACCCCTTACAGTAGCTATGGAAGCCATATTTTCTCCCCTCATACTACCCGCTCAACTACATGATCTACCTCAAGATTACAATCTAAGGATTAAACTATATGATGCAGAAGGTAACATATCAGCCCAAAAACATCTAGATTGGTTTAATGATTTCATAGACTTGGAAGAAGTAGACTATGAAGATGTGAATACGAGGCTATTTACACAAATCCTTGCAGGATACATAAGGAAGTGGTTCAGAGCCCTTCCAACAGGTAGTATTGTAGACTTCGAAGCCTTCGAAACAAGCTTCCTTTCAAAATGGGGGAATAAGAAAAATCCCCTTCAGTTGTTGACCTAGTATAACAATATGAAGAGATCACCTGAAAAGATGGTACAATATTTTTTGGCTATATTCATGAAGGTGTATAGTGCTATTCCTGATGAAGTAACCCCCCCCCCGCCCAAGGCTGTTCAACTCAAATATGCTTATTCTTTTGAAAGTGACTTTGCTTTATTATTAAGAGAACAAAGATCCACCTCATTGGACGATATGATGACCGATGATATAGAGGTGGAAGTGAACCTAATGGATTTGGAGAAGACGAAAATTAATGCTGGAAAAGACACAAACAAAGCTCAAGACAAAGTGTAGCTTTTGACATATCAAACATTAGAGGAAATATTCAAAGCGATGATGAGAAACATGGAGTGGATGATGGAAAGGATGGCTCTAGGAAATAGGCCTAACCCTAGAGAACAGGCTGATGGTCCACCCAGAAATATGAGAAGACCAACTATTCCACAGATTAGGCAAAGAAATCAGGGAAATCAGGCCAACCAAGTAGATCCAGTGAATCTGGGAAACTAGACAAATCAGGGAAGCCAAGGAAATCAAGGGGAACATCAAATCAGACCTCCCTTCCAAAATAATTATGTAAATGAGGGTTATGATGGATATTTTGAAGATAAAATGAACCGATGTGATGATGAAGAGACAAAATTATTTTTGACGAAATAAGAACATGACTAGTTCATGGATGCAAGTGAGATATTTCGGCAATATGAAGAGGAAAGGGTATGAATAGAAAAATAAGACTATGAGACCAGATTACAAAATGCCATCATGCAATTCCAAAGGCAATATAACCTCCGAAATCAAAAGATACCCCCAAAACCTACAAAGGGTAATCCTCCAAAGGGGAATCCCTCTAAAGAAGCTCAAAACAACATACCTTCTTCTAGTCAGACCAAAAAATATTTTGTTGCAAAAGATTCAGCCGCAAAGGACTCCACTGTGAAAGATTTTGTTGCGAAGGATACTGTGGAAAATGGGAAGCAAAAGGAAGAATGCCAGAAGAGGTTATTGACTAGGAAAGAGGTGGTTGCCAAAGAGGTAGAAAAAACTCCATCCTCTTTTGATTTTGAAAGTGAAATGGATAAGATAAAAATTTTGGTACCATTTAATGAATTGATTAAGAATAGTGAGTACAAAAATCAGGTCATCAAGATGCTTAATATGGGGCAAACCTATGAAACCCTGAACATATAAGATGATCATCCAACCATCTTATTTGGGCCAATAGTAGAAGAAAACAGTGAGAATGAATAAGTTCCTCCTTTTTATGTCAGTTTGAAGATCCACGACATGAATCTACACAATGCTATGCTAGATTTTGGAGCATCTCACAACCTGATGCCCAAAGTGGTCATGGACCAATTGGGACTTGATGTCACAAGACCTTATAAAGATCTATTCTCCTTTGATTCAAGAAAAGTGAAATGCCTTGGCATGATCAAAGATCTAGTGGTGTCTTTGGCACAAATCCCAGCAAAGAATATGATTATGGATGTAGTAGTCGTTGATACCCCTCCAAAGTTTGGCATGTTTTTGTCTAGATCATGGGCTACAAAATTGAAAGGAACTCTCCAAATGGATATGCCTTATGATACTATTCTTGTCTTTGGTCAGGACAGAAGACTGTACAGGGAGGTTTTGCTTAAATATATGATCAACAATAAATCACAACCTAGCAATCATCCTATCTATTTAGCAGAGACTGAATTAGGGTCTTCTATATTCTTCAATGACTTGTGCTCCGAAGAAGAATAAACATAAATCGTTGTGGCTGACAAATATGAGCTTAAAGAGAAAATAGAGGAACTTTCAGAACAACAAGATGATGCAGAGGATCAGTTGTGGAAGATGAATTTCGATGGAGTGGACTGTAGAGAAGGAGATGGAGCTGGCGTATGGATCAACCACCCTAAAGGAGACTCAAAATTGGGCTCCTACAAACTTGTTTTTGAATGCAATAATAACATGGCCGAATATGAAGTGTTGATATTGGGATTGAAAGTTTTAGAAGAGATGGGTGCCAAATGAATTGTTGTACATGAATATTTTGAGCTAATTATAAATCAAATCAAAGACATATACCAAGAAAAACAACCCATATTGAGGGCTTATAGGAATCTGGTACTAGAACTCATTGAGAAATTTCAAGAATGCAATCTCTCGACAATTCCAAGAGAACAGAATTAGGTTGTTGATGCCCTGACCACTTCAAAAATAGATTTTAGAGTTCCAATTTTCCTCGAGAAAAGTTACAATATGGAGGTGAACTACAAGCCAATGATACTAGACAATATGAAGCACTGACAAGTTTTCTAAAATGACAAGTAGATAGAAAGCTTCCTCAAAATGGAGAATGAGCTCGAGAATTTGAACATTGATGATGAATATTGTGATTATGAGGTAAACACAACTGCTTTCACAAAAGAGGGATATTTTCACAATTAGATTGTCAGTAGAGATATCGTTCAGCTAAAGAGTAATATCATCCCCAAGGGCTTGGTACCATTAGAGAAACTTTTAGGTAACAATGACATAGCCAGAAGTTCGAAGATCACAATAAATGAAGGGGACGTGAAAGATTGCAATATTGGGAATCTGGAGGATCCAAAGATCATGAAGTTGTCCAAGAAGCTCAACCCTGAAGTCAAAGAGAGGTATGTCAAATTAATGAAAGAATTATGTGACGCTTTTTCTTAGAGCTATGATGATCTAAAGGTCTATGATACCAGTGTAATTCAACATGTTATCACAATTAAAGAAGATCACAATCCATTCAAACATAAATTAAGAAGAATAAACCCTCTATTGTTACCATTGATAGAAAAATAAGTAAATAAACTATTTGAAGAAAAAATCATAGTGTCCCTGAGGTTTTCCAAATGGGTGGAAAATCTAGTACCAGTCCGAAAAAAGAGTGGAGAAATTAGGCTGTGTGTAGACTTCAGGAATATAAATAAGGTGTCTCTAAAAGATGATTATCCATTTCCTAAAATGGATTACATTCTACACAAGATAGTGGTTTCTCAAAGGATGTCCATGCTAGACAGTTTCTCTAGATATAATCAAATTATGGTGCACCCTGATGACCAAGTAGAGACAACATTTACTACACCATGGGGAACGTTTATGTATACAAAAATGCCTTTTGGGATTATGAAGGTGGGGGCGACATTTCAAAGAGCTATGGATATAGATTTTGCTGATGAAAAAGATAAATTCATTGTTATCTACCTTGATGACATTACTGTGTATTCTGCCTCAGATGAAGAACACCTCAAGCATCTTAGAAGGGCATTTGAAAAATGCAGGAAATTTGGCATATCACTAAATCCAAAAAAGTCAAATTTTTCCATGGAATAAGGGAATCTCTTAGGAAACATTATTTCAAAGGAAGGGATAAAGGTGTACCCCAATAGAGTTGAAGGTATATTCAAAATTGACATACCCAGCAGAAAAAAGGAGGTACAATCTTTTATGGGGAAAGTAAACTTTCTAAGAAGATTTATCCCAAATTTAGCTGAGATCATAAAACACATCACCAATATGCTAAAAAAGGGAAATGAAATAACATGGATTCCTAAAGCAAGAAAGTCCTTTGAATACATCAAGGTGGCACTAACAAAGGCTCTTGTATTGGCTAGTCCAAATTTTGAGAAAGATTTCATATTGTTCTTGTTTGCCTCAGAACACACAATTGCAGGTGTGTTGCTCCAGAAAGATGAACAAAATTTCGAGAAGCCCATAGCATACTGTAGTAAAATGTTGAGATATTCTCCTTTAAAATATGATATCATGGAGAAGAAAGTGTATGCTTTAGTCAAGGCATTGAAATAATTTCGGGTTTACATCCTACATTCACATACCACAACTTATGTTCCCAACAACTCAGTAAAGGATGTATTGAGACAGGCCGATCCTGAAGGGAAGAGGGGAAAATGGATTGCAGTGCTGTTGGAATATGATCTTGAAATCAAGCCCATGAAGTTGATCAAAGGACTGGGACTCACTAGACTAATGACACAAACAAACTGCAAAATCTTGGGAATAAATGTCACTGCAAATCTGTCAGACCATGCAGTAGAGGAAGAAAGGGAGACTACCCAAATATCTCAGAAGTTTCTTGACTCTGCATGGTATGTAGATATCATTTTTGTGTTGAAAAATCTACAGGCTCCTCCTGAGTATAGTAAAATAAAGGCTAGATTTTTGAAATTGAAGGAAGCAAAATTTTGTATAGTAAATGAGTTTCTATACTGGAAATACCTAGGGGGAATTTTATTGAGTTTTTTAATAGAAGAAAAAGCAGAGAAAACCATTAAAGAGTTCCACAAAGGTGACAGTGGAGGTCATCATTATTGGAGGACGATTGTGCACAAAATTTTAGAGCCTTTTTATTGGCCTAACATTTTTCCTGATGTTTATAAAGAAGTTTCAAAGTGCGATGAATGCCAAATATTCAATGGGAAAGGAAAATTACAATCTCTGCCGCTAAAACCCATTTTAGTAGAAGCTCCTTTTAGAAAATGGGGCCTAGATTTTATAGGGGAGATACATCCATAGTCCTCAGATCAACACAAATGGATCCTAACTGCAATAGATTATTTTACTAAGTGGATCGAGGTTGTTCCCTCTATACAGGCTACAGATGATGTTATCATTCGATTCCTAGAATATAATATCTTGTCCAGATTCAAATGCCCAATGAAGATTATAACAAACAATGCAACATCCTTCAAGTCTAAAAAATTGGAAAAATTTTGCAGTGATTAGAACATTACCCTTGGTCATTCCACATCATATTATCCTCAAGGGAATGGGTTGGCTGAATATTCAAATAAAATCTTGGTCAGAATCATCAAAAGATTGTTGCAAGAGAACAAAAAGGCATGGCACAAAAAGATCATTCATGCGTTGTGCGCTGAAAGGATATCCCCAAAAAGAGTTATTTCCACATCTCCTTTCCATATCGTTTATGATACAAAAGCCATCTTTCCTACTACATTGGGATTTCCAGTGATGGAATTGTTACAGGAGCAAGAAGAAGAAACAAATGCCATTTGGATAAGAGATGATGAGCTCATTAGCATACAATAGATCAGAGAAAAGGCCTTCAATAATGCCCAACTTCATCAAGACACGATCAAATAATCTTTCGATAGACATACCAAGGTAGATGACTTCAAACTAGGAGACTGGGTACTGAAATGGGACACCAGAAAAGAAGATAAAGGTAAACATGGGAAATTTGATAACCCATGGCTAGGTTTGTTCAAAGTCATAGCTTACCATGGGAGAAACGCCTATTTGTTGAAGGAAAGTAATGGAGAACTTGCTAGAGGAAGGCCTGTGAATGGCAGGTTCCTCAAGCATTACGTTGTTTGAAAAAATAATCACCCCACCATTCATTGTATATAATCATTCTAATTTTTCCTTTACACATGAGATATTGAAATAAAGGAAGCATAGTTGAAGCCCGAGGTGAAGGCCCTGAGCTATGCAGGATAGATTCTAAGTTTTCGAATAAAGATCAGCAGATTCAGGTCACATTGATAAATCACATTCCAAACGGCAGGCACTTAGTTTATAGTTATTTTCTACCTCATAGGGAGGATAGCATCCCTAGTTGGAGTCAATGTTATCACCATATAATTTTCAAATGGCATCCAAGTGTCGGAATTTTAGCGAAAGGCTATGTTGCTAAGGTGATATGATAATTTAGAGAACCTGGCTATACATGGCGACGTAATCATAACTAGATTTGGGGTCCCATCCTGGCTATACATTAGTTTTTGATCCCTGATATGCACCTTAGATGTTGATAAATCACAGCCTGGATCAACAACTAAGGCGCATATCAGGGATTAAAATAGTGGGGAGATTAAAGAGTTGAGGGAGGACTAGGGAAAACCTTTATGGTTTTATCGACGGATGCATGGTGCCTCTAGAGTTACATCGAGGAAAAAATAAGTCTAACCAAAACCACTTTCTCCAACCCCCGATGCCAAAGTCACTAGGTAAACGTGGACCGTAGATCTTACAGTAGCCTGGATCAATGACTGAAAATCATATCGGCGTTTGAATTAGCGCAAAGGTTAATAAATCAAGGTCAGATCAGGGAAAACCATCATGGTTTAAGTTGTGGACACATGGTACCCTCAGAGGCACATTAGGGTGAAAAGCGGTCCACCTAAAACCATTTTCTCCCAACCCCGATGTCAATAGGTACCTATAAATGGAAGACCCCTCGACATTATTTTATGATAAGTTGAAGCATTCAAATGCTCGAAAATTTGGTGTAAAGCATCCATTTGAAACTCAAGCTTAGATCTGAACCCGATTCATGCTTCTTTCAATGATTAACAAGTATTTTTCACCATGGCCACTAATCGTGTTATCTTACCTATAAATGAGGAAGACATATTCTCCAGAGAAGAATCCCTAATTGATAGAGACTTCAACGTTTTCTACATAGAGATAACTATCTCGCCCGTTTCTGTGTCCAGATTGAATTTGTTGGACAATGTTGGAATGTGCATTCCTTTCCTCGAAGTGGCTCAAGCCTCAATCACCCCTTACATCATAGAAGTAGTCTTTCCTTTCCCTGAATTTGTAAGCTGGTGTGCAGAGTGATATTCTCAAGAAGAAAGAGTCATTTTGAATAAATTAGGGTCAGAAGTTTTATGTGAAGTAGACATTCCATCACTCTGACACACCCTCAATATACCAGAGTCCTCCTCCACAGTGTCAAATCCCTTCGAGGAACAAAATATAATCACAATTTATAGAGAATGCCCATCAGAAGTAAAATCCCATTTTTTATAAACTATCCTCAAACCTAAACACCAATCAGAGAGTCGGTCATTACCTTCCAATGTAAGTGTCATGATCATCAAAGTCCAATGGTCTTGTTCTCTGTTGATTCAAATTTTGGTGTTGGATAATGACATGTTTGTGGTAGAAGTCATGTTAGGTTTCATGTTGACTTTCTTTATGTCAAAGTCTCGTCAGTCAGTCAGTGTCAGTTTTGACAAATTTATTGTCAATAATATACATCAACAACTGATTAACTTCAACTCAATAAGACACTTTAGGTACTATACACACTTGTTAATAATGTTCCTAGAATCTAATAGAACCAAATTTCTTGAGACTGCATTTATTTCAACCGACTATAAAATAATTACCATGCTTATTTTCATCAATAAGATTATGTCCAGGGTGTACAGTCTTATTTTTGGTTTGGAATTGCCAAGGGTCCTAAAAGAGATGAAAATAAGTTTGCAACCAAATCCAAAGAGCAAGGTAGGATATTGGATGTTTTTCATACAATCCACTATAATTTGGGTATATGGTTACGAAGAAGGACCTTATATTTTACTAGTTTTTCTGAATCCCAGAATCTTTGCTTTGGAGTTCATAAGATAGAGGATCATCTCAAAAACTGAGCATTTTTTTAAAGAACACAAGGCTTCTAATCTAAAATTTCCTTTCATAGTAGGTCCCTTTGTGGTGAAGAACAAGTCCTGTCTTCCTCAGATCCAATCCAAAATAAGTGAATTTGGGTTCACACAGTTGCAAGAAAGAAAATAGAAACCATACCAGATTATATCAAAGAGGAGATTGACAAGCAGACAAGGTCCCTATGAACATGAGAATGTTGAAGGATTCGATAAGTTGGCCAATCTAGAAACCTGTGTAGATATGGAGGTCACTATGCAGCATGATCAAACGAAACAAACAAAACTAGTTTCTCAGCAGAGGCCAACACAGAAACCCTCTCCTAGGTTGATTGTCAAAGCTCCTAAAATGAGCATCTACAACAAGAGGAGCAGTTCAGAGGCCCTGGGCACCAATAAACGACAAGATATTCTCAAGAAAATGAATATCACATCATCCTCTCAAATAGTTGATCTGGAAGAAGAAGAGCCAAAAGAGAAAACATACATGGAAATGATAGAAGGCGTGACCAAGAATGAAGAAGCAGGTACGAGAGACAAGCCACAAACTAAAAGCAGCACAAAGGTTTTTAGCAGCACAAAACATATATTTACCCAAATATCTGGGGTAGTTTTAATGAACCAGTACAATGTGAAGGGAAGTATGGCCAACAATGAGATAAGGGACCTTTTGCCTAAAGTGGAAAATACTTCCCAGTTTAAAGCTTCATTACTCTCAGTCAGAGATGTGGAAAAAAAACATTTAAAATAGCAGTGGTTGATGATGATAAGGTATCTGAGATCAAAATGCACTATGAAAATATTGGTGCCCCTGAAAAAGTAAATTTCCACAGAAATGTCAGCGATATGCTATATTTTGATTATTTGAGTTTAGTTCTAAGGGTTGCAATATTGACAACACATGCACTCAAACTAGATGGACAATTGAAATAGGAAAAGGCATTTAGAAAATCCTAGATGACACAGGTCAAAAGGATAGAGTCTAAAGGTCCTCAAGGGGTGAAATCTTCTCTGGATGAAAAGGATACCATGATCCAAAGCTTAAAGAAAAGGTTGAAGATGTCACCTACATACCATCCACAAACAACAAAAATGATTGCTTTGTAACAGGAGAAGGAAACATTCAGACAAGAGGCACTCAATTACAAATGTAAAGTACTGTAGTTGGAAAAAGAGAAAGAGAATTGGTCACAAGCATAGGAAACGACATCAAACATGGCTATCATTGTACCTACTAATACAAAGGTTGGATCTAGCACTGAAGGGTTGCTCCAAGCTATGTCCCAGGTAAGCATCAAAACAGGGGAGATCAAAGGTCTCAACGAAGTTATAGAAAATTTGAAACAAGAGATGAATGTGAAATATGAGAAAATGGCTCAACTTCATAGAGATAATCAATATTTGCAAGAGAGAGTGAGCAAGCTGAAAACTAGGTTGAAAGGAAAAACATTATTGCAGAGCCAAATAGGTCATATGGGATGTTATTGTTTCAAAAACTGCTAAATTCAGGGTTTATCTAAATTTTATAAATGACAAATATAGTGTGGTTGCTACAGCTCGGAGCAGGTGTGTTGTTGTTAATGAAGTGTTAGCCAAGAATCCCTCAGAATGGGCCCAAAATTCTATTTACTTTCTAAATTCTATGCCAACTGTCAATCTTCAAACTATCGGGGTAAAAGACATGATTGTGTTGATCATTTCATCCAGGAAAATCATAGCCAAACATAACCTGCTCAGATCGGTCCAAAACAAAGCTATGAAGATGGATCACATCATACAAGAGTTTAAAGATGCATTTGAACAATTGTTTATCAAAGGCCTCCCATCATTTTTGGATGGCAAAGGTTCATTATACAATTAGGAAGATTACAATACTCTCCTCATGCAATGCAGAATGGACCATTCTAAATTTGAAGCCATAGAAGAAAGTTTGAAAGGCCCAAGTCTGGTAGAATATTTGGCTACAGACTTTGAAATTTTGAATAAGTTCAAAACAGTGAAATTCGACATGCCGACTATGTCCTATGCCACATGCATTGACTTGGAGATTTTGATTAAAGAGATGATGGATTGTAGAATTCCCTCTGATTCGCAATGGAAGGAAATTGTGCGGCTAGGTAAGACAAAGTGCAATATCGTTGGAGCCAGTAAGTGATCACCAAGTGTCATCAAATTTGCATATCCGACAAAAGACCAGAGCGAGACAGATGGTGGGAAAGAAACCGAACAGTCAGAGAAATCGCCCATAATTTTGAAACGTTTTTGTCAATCATTGTAAATCGCTTCATATACTGAAACTGTCAATCGAAACTATTTTGGAAGATGAAACGCTTCAATTTCAGTTATTTTGATCAACTGTATAAGTACTAGGATATTAGAATGAATTAATGTTGGCAGAAGTGCAAGAGCACTTTTTGGTTGTATCGAACTCTATTTTGTAAATTTTTTGAATCTGAATTGAATATAAATGCAGAAGAGTGGTGATATGAGCTTTGTTTCCTTTCATCATATGTATTTCCTGTGACCTGTCACTTCATTTACATTTTCTTCTTTTTAAATTGGAGAGTTAAAGGCCTAGAATTCATCTTGTGATGCTATTGGCTTAAGCAATTTAAACTGTGTGATTGTCTTCCTAACTAATTCATAATTCATTTTGGTAATGCTCTAATGTAGTTATTTGTTTTCTTTCTCTTCATACACTCTATTTAAATTTAAGAATAACTCAAATTCATCGCCTCATTTAGCCTTTATCCTCTGGAGAGTTCTGTTGACAGATGCATTGTTTTCATTCACTTTCAGAATTTTGACTCCATAGCTCTGTGTGTTCCTCCCCTTCCTTGCCATCAACTTTTTAAAAAAAAACCCAAGAAAACCAAATCTAGCCACCGATTTATAATGAAATATCAAGTGACACGAGAGAGCCCTCTCTGAGTTGAGCAGGCTAGTGCCTCAACTCTAAAGCTGGTTGAAACAGTTACCTTTGTCATTTGTCTATTCATCCGGACAAAATTTACAGAGTGCTAACACCTGCTTTCCCTTTTACAAATGAAGGACTTGTGTTAGACTTTTTAGGAGTACTGATTTCTTCCTTTTTGTATCCAAGACCGGATTTGTCATTTGGTGATCTCTGACCATCCAAGATCTCATATAGGATCATGGAACTGCTCAAGAAATTGATTTGGGTGTTTGACTTCTCAACCTTCTTTCAGATTCACAACTTCTTCTTCCAACTTATGACATTATTCTTCTTCAACTTATTCCATGGGATACATGCTAACATAACATTCTTTTATTGTATCTAAGTCTTATTCTTTTCTTGTAGGGGAGGATTCAATATCAACATTATTATCTATCCTTATTATTTTACTTATACATCGAGACTTTTTCTTGTCTCCAGTCATGTTCTTGGAACATCCACTGTCTATATACCAGGGGTCTTTTTGTTTTTGAGCTAAAAGTACTAGACCACATTTTTCACTATCTTTCTTTTTCCATGCACTGACATTTCTACCTAAGGGTTTTATCCTTGGATCTGTTTTGTAATTATTTAGATGGAAATGTTCAGCCTTGTGACCAAAGTTATGATAGTTATAACATTCGAGCTCATTGTTCAATAGGTCAAAGTGATTGGTGTAACGTTGTCTACTCATTGGTTGTTCATTATTTCTTGACCTCCTCAGTTGCATGTCTCTAAACTTAATTTGACCATTTGCAATCTGTGGTTTTTTGTTACTTGGTTGTCTCATTCTTTGTTGTGGCAGATATTTATTTCTTGAGTGTCTTGATTGCTCATGTCTAAATCTTAAGGAACAATTTACAACTTTGTGGCCAAAGTTAGAGGAGTAGAAACAATATCCGTAGAAAAAATCTGTGTACCTAGAAAATGGTTGTCTTCTTTGAGCAGGTCGATTTCTTCCATGCTGATGATTTCCTTCAGCAGAGGGTGTATTATTTATTTGTTCTACAGATTCATTTCTAGAACCTTTTTATTTAATCGTCCTTGGTGGTTGATTATCTTCCTTTGTCTCTCCAAGTTTGATGTTTTCATTGGTTGTAGATTTGACAAACTTGATGGGTTCTTTGTTGCTTGGTTGACCAGTACTTGATCCCTCTTCATAACCTAAACTAGTTTTGAACTTTGGTTTCCTTTTATGATTCAGAATGGTGGCTAATCCTTTTGAGGCTTTGATACTTGACAGATTCTGGTGATACAAGGCTTTAAAATTCTCCAACTCTTTTCTAGTTTTCACTACTTCTTCTTCCAAAGATTCACATCTTTCCTTCTTCTATGATAAATTTTGTTTCAGAATGTCCTATATTTTATTTACCTCTTCTAATTCCACTTTTAGCAGGGAAAAGTCTTCATCAAATTTTTTATTGCCTTTCTCGAATTGTATCAACAATTATTTTTTCTTTCTCTTCTTAAGTCTGAGTCTATCAATCTTTTCCAACACATTGATAAGCTCTCCTTCCAAGTAAACCACAACTTCCTCATCATCAACATCATGTCCTGTGCTTTAATTATCATAATCCTCTTTGGCCATAAGCATGAAGTCATTTACCTTATCTTCACAGGAAGAGTCACTATTTGTGTCTTCTGAAGAGTCATCATTGTTTACACATAAAATTTTCTTTTTATCAAATCTTTTGGATTTGTAATTTTCTTCACCTTCAAAGTTTTGGTCCTTCTTCTTGTGTGGACACTTAGATGCAAAGTGACCTATCTTTCCACAGTTAAAACATTTGAAGGGAAACTTTCCTTGGTACTTGCCTGATCCTTTCTTTAGTCTTCTCACAATTTTTTCTTCAATTTCATTAGGCTGAGAATCCTCATTATTATTTGCTTTAAATGATTCTTCTCTAGTGGTAGATTTATCTTTACTAATCCTCATTTCATAAGGAGTTATATTTCCTAGGATTTGATCAATAGACATAATCTTAAGATCATTTAGTTCTTCTATTGCATAAAATTTTGGATTGAATCTATCAGGCATATATCGTAAGATCTTCTAAACTAATAATACATCTTCAATCTCCCCCCCAAGACCTTTCATGGCATTCACAAGATCCTCAACTTATAAGAAAAAATTATTAATTGTACTCTTTAGGTTTGAAGCTTAGCATCCTTTACCTTCTCATTACCTTCATAATTGCTAATCAGTTTGTCCCACATTGCTTTGGCAGATTCTGAGTGCATAAATTTTACAAATTCTACTTTTGCAAGCCCACTCAGAATAGAATTCATAGCCTTAACATTGAAGATGAATTCTATCTTGTCATCCTTATTAGCTAGTACAACTAGCTTTACATAACCAGTCTCTACCACATCCCATACATATGCACCTAAATCCATTATGTAGGTTCTTATCCTAAACTTCTAGAAGAAAAAGTTTGTTCCATTGAATAGGGGGGCCTTATTAGTTGAAGTTCCTTCATGAATTGTCATGTTTAAGCTTACTGGTCTACCTTTAAATAAAAGGAACCTGCTCTGATACCAATTGTTGGACAACTGAGAGGGAGGGGGGTGTGAATCAGTTGTTACTATGCTTAAACAATTATGCCCATTTTAAACTCTTTACAAAACACTCAATGATGATCACAATAATGTAGGGAAGTAAGAAATAGAATATTCAACATCAATCACACACATGAAATATACAGAGACAAATATTTCCTGAGGAAACCCATAAAGGGAAAAACCTCTTCTTCTTGATATGATAAGTAATATTTATTTTTTGTACATTATCATTCTTAGGAGCACCAACTCCCCAGTTTCTCTAGAACCCACTAGAAGGAAGCACCAACTCCCTAAGTGTTCCAGCACCAACTGGATGGAAGCATCAACTTCCAGTTACACGGGCCCCAACCTGTGTAACAAAGAACAATAGTTTTCCCTTACACCACCCTGCCACCCTGGTTTTTCTGGCTGCAACCAGATGGAAGCTACAACTCCTTGTGTTAAAGAACCCACTTGAAAATCTGAGGACAACAGTACTCCCTAGCACTTCCCTACCACCCTGAAATATAAATCTTTGCTTCTCATAAATTTATCACAGTGATACAATATTTTATCAATGGCTTATTAGTCTCATCATTGTTCTTCTACACTACTCTTCTCTTCCTTCATCAATGTCTTCCTGCTCACATCTTCTTGAGATTTTTGATCTTCTGCTCTGTCTCTGTATGCACACCTCAAATTTCTCTTCCTCTCTCAGATATGAATTTATGTTCCTTGCTTCTTCTGCCCTTTATGCTCTGTGTCTTATTTCCATCTATGCGCTACACCTGTTTTGTGCATTTCATATCCTTCACACAACATGCTTCTACCTGCATAAATCAGACTCAATACAAGAAACCTTCTCTTATCTGTTCTGCATATATTTATCATGCCGAGTCTGTGCCTGATCATGCCCCTAAATCTTCGTTCTCTCTGGCGATCATACTGAGACTGTTCTTCATCAATGGTCGTTATCTTGAAATTCTTTGCCTTCTCTGGCAGTTAAAGTCTTTGATGATTTTCCATCTGTCAATCGTCTCTATGATGAGTCTTCATTCCATTGGCAGTTACCTTGAGATTCTTCAACTCCACTGGCGATCACCCTACATCTCCTTGAGTTCTCCAGCCAATACAATCACTCTATTTTGGCAGTTATAGCCATTCAATTAAGGCTTATTTGGCTTCTAATCCCCTTCCTTCATGTGACCTCTAACGGTGACCATATGCCTATTCTAAAGGTGCTTCCCAAGCTCTGTTTAGTGAGTTATATATCCTTTTCACGATATGACCATGGGCTATGAACTTCACGTGACCACGTAATTGTGGGCATGTCCATAGGTGGTTTGAGGGCAACTCGCTTTTCACTCCGTAATTCACTACGAGCCTCCACACATCCTTTCTCCAAAACTGTGGTTTCAATTGCAACCCGCTGATGAAACATTAAAGCTTGAGCATGTTATGGCCCCACAATGCGATGGGACCATTGATCTCATGATATTGACGGTGCTCCTTTGATCAACAAGTATGATCTATCTTCCTTTCCTACCTTCTTTCCTCTGTCCATGCGCGATCCTTAGTCTCAATGATTAGGTGACATGTGGCCCTCCAAACCAATGGATGAGATTGATTTCGCCTTTCAGTCTTCAGGAGTTTTGATTCTCAAACTTCACTTGATCCCAGAGAATTTCACCCAGAGTCCACTATCCAATGATGCATGTCCCTTTTGGATCGATGATCACAATCCCTTCGGGTATTCGAGGTTTGGAAATATCAACTCTCGACTTTCCTTCATCCTTCCTTTTATTTTTCCCATAGCTTACAATCCACTAATGCATGTCCTCTTTAATCCAATGACTATCCTCCTCTCCAGGACTTCGGCCTTTGGCAATCCCAAACATTTCTCGTTTGTGTTTTCCTATAGTAGCTTCACCTAGAGTTTACAATCTATTTACATGCATCCTCCTGCACGATCAACGATCATAGGTGACTTCGTCACTTCAGAACTTTAAGTTGATCACTGCTTCATTCTCCTCAGGAGTGGTCACATGTTGAATAACTCATAGGCGGTGGAAACCACTTGCTATCGATTAACACTTCCACTTACACTGTCCTTCCACTGTACTAGATCAACGGTTGAGAATGCATCTAAAGTGATCTTCAGATCGGATGGATCGTATCCACTTTGGGACTTCGACATTCAGGACTTCAGGACTTAGGGAATCTGCTAGTGATAAAACTCCCAGAGTAAAACTTTCGGAGTGACGTCACTTACTTACATCACTTGATGATGTGTCATGAGCCTAGTAGCTTCCACATTTCACTCGGATTTGTGATTTTCACGTACCTGAAGTGTTGAATCAACTTGACACTTGTCATTGTCTGATTTTTCCACGTGTCCTTGCTAATGTGGATCCTCATTCACTTCGGGAGTTCGGGTATTTTGACCTTTCAAGTCGCCAATTCTTCTGAAGTGAGAGTCCCCAAACAATAACCTCCTCGCAACTTTTAGACCCGAAATAAATGTTGTTCATTGATCAGGTTCTCAGATCGACGGATCGATATTTATGTGATGCTACTTTTCTAGATTATCCTATCCTTCTACTTCAAATTGGTATGACGAATTTCGTTTACTTTGGCTCTCCGACTCTTTGTACTTTGGGTTTTTCAAGTATCAAACTGAAAAATCCTCGATGTGATTTTCTCTGAAGTTGAGGATCGTGTGCCACCTGTTAGTATTGATGATGGACGGTCCCTTCTTACTTCGAGACTTTGGGACTTTGACAAGTCCTCTCTCCTACGCTCATCCAAAGGCTTAACATTCATGCATTTATTTCTGGATCCAACGACTGTTGATCCTTGGTGCTAAGATCCAACAGATCAGATCTGTACTTCTCCTCTACACTTCCTCTGGTCACGAGACGCTGATCTAATGATCATCAGGTATTTGGGATTGGTGATCCAATGGCCATTTTCGATCTTCCTCTTGATATTTCTAATATCTCTGACTTAGAAGGTTTTCTAAGTGTTCAAAACTCTTGACCTTTGCTCCTGCTACAAGTCCTTCTCTTGGACCTCGATTGCACTTTTGGAAAGCGCAAAGCACTATCTCTTTTGAGATTTGATCTCTGCATATTGTTTGCTCCTCCTCCTAAGCTCATGCTTATTTCCAATCTTTGATCTCTGCATACTAACCCTATTCCTCCTGAGCTTTGACTTTCATACCTTTTGCTTCTTCTCCTGAACTTATGCTTTCCCTATTTTCTATCATTGATGCTTTCCTCATTGCTACTTTTCTTGCCTATAAACATACCATCGTCGTTGTTGTTCTTGCCATCAATGACAAGCACACTCTACCTATAAACATGCCAATAGTATCCATGTAACCTTTGCATGGAGGACCATCTGACTCACCTGTGCCCTCGACTTGCAGAGGCCCATAAGTTATTGGTGCAACAACAACCTGTTGTGTCAACGAACTCATTTCCACATGGGAAAATATGACTTAAGCCTCTTCAAGCATGGATGGGCGCAATCAAGGACCCCCCACGTCTTCTAGTAATCCCTCGACTGTGAACATTTATATGATGAAAGGTGACACTTATATAGCAACCAGGGAACACGACTATGGGATGTTGAAATCTTCCAAAAAGGGTAAAGAAGCCACAAACCCACTTGTTCCTCTCCAAATTGAGAGGAAAATGGGAGAAACAATGACACACATCCCAAAAGGGATGTTCAAGAAATATTCTCATAATCCAAACATGAGGGTCACCCTGAACTACTCTGTGGTGTAGGATTTTTCACAAACCCCTTGCATGTTGTCTGCTTTGGAGGTCCTCCAGAGTTTCCCTTCACAAAGAAAGGATTTGTTATTTCCTTTGGGATATGTCGAGACTTGTAATCCACAAATGATCGTTCTTGATATGACTGAATTGAAACCTTGTCTCCCTTACCATGTTGCATTTCAGATAGTAGTGGCTCACCCCAAAATTTTTTTTACTCGGAATATCTTCTGTACGGTGGTTGATGAGGATGCCTCAACCTGCGTGATGTTGTTGGCATGCTGGAAGGCCATTGGCCAACCTGATTTGTCTATGTCACCTACTCTTCTTACTACTTTCTATAGTCATTCTTTCAGACCACATGGAGTCATTCCTTCTTTCCCTGTGCAGTTAGAAGGAAAGACCATGTGAATCGAAGTTGAAGTGGTCAACGCGCCTCTCAACTACAACCTTCTGTTAGGAAGGAGTTGGACCTATGCAATGCATGTAGTGGTTGCCACATTTTTTCAAGTATTTTTGTTTCCACATGAGGGCCAAATTGTAACCATTGATCAATTGTCCTTCTCTCAGCCTAACCCTTCATTGGGGGTGTTAGCACAAATTCTTTCCAGTTGGCATTTTCTTCCTGTTTCGGGCCCCTGGTGTAAATGCATAGAACTGGGATTTGAAAACCGATCGAGTGTGTTTTATTCAAAGGCCGTAGCCATGAGCGTCAATCACAACCCATATAAAAATCCCATTTCGGGCTTAAAATAAGGTGATCGAGCACTTTATCTTTCAATGGCGAGGATCCACAGATGGGGTAGATCGACAACCATCGGGTAAGTTTGGGTCACAGAGTTGCCTGTGGTCAAGTGCCTATGCTCATCTCCTATGGCCAAACTCATGAAATTCTCAAGCCATTTCGATATTTCGGCTACTGGGACTTCAACATAGAAGGGGTTATCCTCCTTGCATCATGGATCCCCAGTGCACAAAATCCCGAAAGAACTAGGACCGTTGATCAAGAAGTGATCTATGTCGTCCATCCAATGGGACACATGGCACACAATCAAGCCATTTCAACTATCGAGACTTCGAGAGAATAGAGGGTCTCATCCTTTTGCTGCATTTCAAATCCCCGAAGCCTGAAACGCCAAAAGGGTCCAGGCCAGAGGTGGTCCCCCATTCATTCAAGTGTTGATCTAGGCCATCCATCCGATGGGACGCGTGGCACATGATCAATCCATTTTGGCTACCAGGACTTTGAGAAAATAGAGGGTCTCATCCTTTCACTGCATTTCAAATCCCCTAAGCCTGAAATGCCGAAACAGTCCAAGCCAGAGGCGGTCCCGCATTCATTTAAGTGTTGATCTAGGCCATTCATCCGATGGGATGTGTGGCATGTGATCAAGCCATTTCGGCTACCGGGACTTCGAGAGAACAGAGGGTCTCATCCTTTCTCTACATTTCAAATCACTGAAGCCCAAAACACCGAAAAGGTCTAGGCTAGAGGTGGTCCCACATTCATTCAAGTCTTGTTCTAGGCCATCTATCCAATGGGACGCATGATGCACGATCAAGCCATTTCGGCTACTCGGACTTCAAGAGAATAGAGGGTCTTTTTCCTCCACTACATTTCAAATCGCTGAAACGCGAAATGCCAAAAGTGCCTTTGAAGATAGGCACAAGGTCAAAGCCTGTGGTCACTTGGGGGTGATAGAAAGAACTGTGCAAAGGGATGAAACGCCAAGTTTAGTTGCAGAAGGGATCACCGTGTTCTCTAGAGACCAATTCAGCTTGACCTCAATCTTGGTCCTTACTAAAAATAAATGAAGGTGGATGGAGGTAGTTAAAACCTTGGCTCACTCATTAAATGCAAAGCATGGAGGTTCCGGCAGGCATTCTGCTCGAGATGGTCTTGTATGCTGGTTTTCTCCAAAGAATCCATGCTGAGTTCTCATTTGACCAGAGGAGTCTGCACATGCTATTTTAACGTATGAAAAATGAGTTCAGGACAGATTTGACTAAGGAGATGCCACACCTTGAAAGTCCTGAGATGCCTCTATTGGGTGAAAGTTTAGGAGTATATGTACTCAGTTTTGTATTTTTGTAAGCATCGATGGTTGAGCTAGGCTCCCGATTGTAAATTTTTAATGAAGCACTGGTTGCTCCAGTTATGTATTGGCACTTGAGACTTCTTGCCTTCTGAATGTCAACCTCTTTTCATCTCTTTGTTTACACTGTGTTAAAACAACTCAGAATTGGAGGATCCAGTCGAGTTGTGCTATTATAGGATGATGTATGTTGGATCACTGTAATAGTTGCATTGTTTCTAATCAGTTCTTATATTTTCTCAACGTTGAATGATTTGGAATTTGAGTATCCAGTCAAGTCACCCTTCAATTCCCCAAAACTTTGAACCAAGAGGATATTGTATTCTGAGTTTTTCTTCCTCAAGCTGCTGAAAGGCCTGATGCCCGAGGCAGTCTTGCTCACTCATCTTACCAATTCTTCCATCTTCTCATTTTATAATCAACCCACTGACTGAAGTTAGATCAAGAACTCTTCTATTGTTACATACCAGGCCCGATTTTCTGAATTAGAGTGATATCTTCCTGGGCCTCTATCCATCTGATCACCCCATTAAATTATTCATGACATAAACTAATGGGCGTTGGGCTCTACTCCTGCCACAATCTAGGAGTGACTTCCGACGCCAACATTTCTAGTGTCGTTTCCATGGACGAAGTTGAAAATTTTCCCCAAGATTGAACGACATTGAGCCTTTGATTCTGAAGGTGCATCAGGCATCAAAGCCTTTGAAGATTGCTACTGTGCACCTGGAAACTCCATTATGACAAATCCACTGTGGTGAACCTACCTTTTTAATTGTGGCTTTCAAGGGTAGACACACGTGGTCCCATCCATAGCTACCTCTATCTATGCCTGAAGCTGAGCCGTAGGAAAATTTCACAAGAGGAAAGGCCCCCCAAGGAGAAACTTCCATCGCCAAACCAGGTATTTTGTTGTCTCCTTCTGTAGAAACTCCTTTTTCTTCTCCTCATCTTCGCAACAGACCTTTTTCTGAAACCTCTCGTTTCCTGAATTTCATAAGTGTTCTTGTCGAGTTGTCTCCTCCTAGTTTTGGACTAGAGGGAGAAACCCTTGTCACTTCCCTTACCCTTGTAAGCCTATTTCCAGTATCCCTAGTTCAAGATCCTTCCCCTTCGAGTTCTCCTCCACCTAATATCCATATGGTAGGAGAAAATCCCCCCATGACCAAAATGGAGGCTATTATAGATTCCAGGTATGTTCCCCTTTTTCTACCCCATCCTCTCAATGCCCTTCCAGCAGATGGCTACCTCAAGCAGCTGCCCAAGTTTACAGGTGAGGGGGACATAACTGCAGAAGAACACCTTGAAGCCTTTTACAGTTTTACAGACAACCATGTAATCATGCATGCATATGTGTGGATGAGGATTTTTTCCCATAGCCATGAGGGTGAGTCTAGGAAATGGTTTAGGGCCTTGCCTCCTGGATCTATTAATGGGATTGAGGCTTTGGATAATGCCTTTTTGAGACAGTGGGGAGACAAAAAGGACTTCATGTATTACATGACAGAGTTTGGATCTTTGAAGAGAAAGGAAGGAGAGTTTGTTTCTGACTTCTCCAAAAGATTTAACAAAATGTACAATAAAATCCCCACTAAGATTAAGCCCTCAGAAGCCTCTGTGAAGATCACTTATGCTAGCGCTTTTGATCCTGATTTCTGCCTTCTTTTGAGGGAAAGGAGATCCACCACTCTGGTGCACATACAGGACACGGTTGTAGAAGTAGAGTCTAATATATTAGTTGTTGACCGATTCAGGAGTAAGGATGACAGAGACATACCCAGGAGGAGAGTTGAAGCCTCCCCATCCCATTCCTCTCCCCTTCCTCCTTAGATGGATGAGGTAACTAAAGTGATGAAATCTCTTTTGGCTAGGATGGAAAGGTGGGAGTTAGAGGGGAAGCCCATGTACAGAAATCCCCATAATATTGATAATAGAGGCTTCAGGAGGCCTAGTAACAATGTGCCACAGGACTCCCCAAGGGATCAAAGGAGCAGAGATAGAGATGATCAGAGGATTCAGACCCCTCTCCAAAACAACATAGTTTCTCATGAGGAAGGAGAGGAGATAGAAGAACTCGACCCTGAAATTCATTGCATTGAAGAAACCTCCCCTTTTCCCCATTTGATTCAATATGCATATGAAGAATCCCTTATGAGTGTCCAAATCAATGAGTTGGGTAAAGGGGAGAAGGCCAACAACGCCCCTAACAGATACCATCTCCGGTCAAAGAAGAAAGATGACACTTTTGACTGCCAGGATCAACCCCTTATAGCAGAAAGGCCTGCTAAAGATGTCACAACAACTACTAAAGAAAAGAAAGGTTAGGATAGTTTGTCAGCATCCAAAGAGCCTATTTTCGAGGTAAGGGAACCTCCTAAGACCCTCTCCTATTTTATTTTTTAGCATGAGATTCAGAAGATCATAATTCCTGTACCCCTCTCAGAACTAGTTAAAAATGAAGATTTCAAAAGGTCCCTCTCTAAGTTGTTACAATCCGAGCTCCCCCAGCCTTCCACAGACTCAATAAATATTCAATATGAAAAGCCAACAGTGGTCTTAGGTCCCATGGTAGAAGACAGAGATGATTCATCCCCTCCCTTCTACACATCCCTGAACATACATGATAATGTGTTGCATAATTGCCTCATGGATTCAGGGGCTTCCCACAACCTTATGCCCAAAATAGTCATGGAAGAATTGGGACTGGAGGTGACAAAGGTTTACCATGATTTATACTCTTTCGATTCAAGGAGAGTGCAATGACTTAGAGTCATCAAATATTTGGTTGTCTCTTTGTTTCAGCTACCAATGAAAAGTGTGGTCATGGACATTGTAGTAGTTGATGTTCCTCCCAAGTTTGGCATGTTGTTATCAAGATCTTGGATTAAAAATCTTGGAGGAACATTACAAATGGATCTCACATATGCTACCATTCTATTCTTTGGAGGGGAACACAGAAGGTTGTATAGAGAGGCCCAGCTAGCCTACATTGTTAGTGATGAGGCAAACCCCACCAATCACCCTATCTTGCACTAGACACTAATTTGGGATCTAGTTTGTTGCAGCTCACTCATGCTCCTCAATCCCCTTTTCGAGTCAGAAGGCAACCCCCTTTTAATTATGAGATGCCTCCTCCAACCACCTCTGTTTGGAAGATGTTTTTCGATGGGGCTTCCTCTATCGAAGGCACCGATGCGGGAGTGGTGTTGGTGTCACCTTGTTAGGAAACCATGTCCCTGTCATACAAGCTAGAATTTGAAGCCACCAATAATGTGGCAGAATACGAAGCTCTGGTTCTGGGTTTAAGGGCCACAAAGGAGACAGGGATAGAGGGGATAACGGTGTTCGGAGATGCTGAGTTGATTATTCAACAAGTCAGAAACTCTTACCGGGCCAAGCATCCTTGGCTCAAGAGCTACAAAAATGAGGTGTGGGACTTGATTGACAATTCCTTCTCAGCTTTCAACATCTCTTTTATTCCAAGGGGGGAAAATGCTTTGGCCGATTCCTTAGCCATTTCGGTGAGTCTGTTCAGGATCTCTCTACCGCCTAAGAGAAAATATGATGTTGAGATAAAATATAGGCCATCTGTATCGGACAATGTAAGACATTGGAAGGTATTCGAAGACGATCTGGAAATCAAGAATTTTCTGCAAGATGTCGACAAATTTTCTGCGTTGCACATTGATCAAGACCCTGACCTTGAAGGTCACCCTTGCCCTAAGGTATTTTTAAATAAAATTGCTAATCACTAGATTATTCAGCTTCCTAGCAATCACATTCTGAAGGGACTAGTCCCTTTAGAAAGATTTTTCAATGGTAACGATATGGTAGTAAGGGGTGAAGTTTCGAATGAAGATGTTGATTCAACTGAGTGTAACATTGGTACACAGGAAGAGCCTAAATTTGTCAAGTTGTCAAGCAGCCTGACCAAAGAACAAAGATCCAAATATACTGAGCTATTAAGAGAATTTGTTGATGTGTTCACATGGACTTATGAAGACCTCAAGACATATGACACAACTGTCATTGAACATAAGATCCCACTAAAGGAGGAGGCTAAACCATTTAGGCAGAAGTTAAGACAGATAAATCCCATGTTGTTTTCTATCATGGAGAGAGAAGTAAGGAAGTTTTTAGATGCCCAAATCATTGTTCCCTTGAGATATTCTGAGTGGGTGGCCAATTTGATCCCAGTAAGGAAGAAAAGTGGTGAGATCAGGCTATGTGTTGACTTCAGAAACCTCAATAGGAGCTCAAAGAAAGAAAATTATCCCTTGCCCAACATGGAACACATATTGCAGAGGGTAACTGGTGCATCCAACATATCCATGGTTGATGGTTTCTTTAGGTATAATCAGATATCAGTCATGCCCGAGGATAGAGAGAAGACAACCTTCACCACTCCCTAGGGGACATTCATGTATGCCAAGATGTCATTTGGACTTATGAACGTAGGGGAAACTTTTCAACGAGCTATGGATATGGCCTTCATAAGAGAGAAATACCAGTTTGTGGTGATCTATCTAGACAACATTACAGTCTTCTCCAGGTCTGATATGGAGCACTGTTGTCACCTAAGGAAGGTTTTCCTGAAATGTCGGAAGTTTGGCATTTCTTTAAATCCCAAGAAGTTTGTTTTTTCTATGAAGGAGGGTAAGTTGTTAGGCCATATAGTATCAACAGAGGGAGTGAGGATTGATCCCAACAGGGTAGATACAATTTAGACCCTGTCACTTCCCAGATCTAGGAAGGAAGTTTAGGCCTTTTTGGGGAAGATTAATTTTCTTAGGAGATTCATCTCAAATTTTGCTGAATTGGTGAAACACATCACAACCATGATCAAGAAAGGAAATGAAGTAAAATGGATTGCTGAGCCCAAGGAATATTTCATCCAAATAAAAAGGGTGTTGGCTGAGGCACCTGTGCTGATCAGTCCTAACTATTCCAAGGATTTTCTAATTTTTTCGTTCACTTCTTTTTATATAGTAGCAGCGGTCTTGTTGCAGAAAAATGAGGAAGGTCGAGAGCAGTCCATTTCTTTCTTCAACAAGGCATTAAGAGCTGAAGAGATCAGGTATGAAATCATGGAGAAACAAGCTTATGCCTTAGTGAAATCTCTCAAATCTTTCAGAGTCTATGTTTTTCACTCAAAAGTGACTACATACGTGCCTTCAAGATTTGTGAAAGATATCCTTATACCGCCTGACGTAGATGGAAGAAGAGGTAAATGGATCGCCAAGATTTTGGAGTTTGAGCTAGAGATAAATCCCACCAAGCTGGTTAAAGGGTAGGGTTTAGCCAAGCTATTGGTTGAATCCAATTGCAGGGATTTGGGGGTTAGCTTCATAAATACTTGCTCAGAAAATCAGTTAGCTAAGTCATCCATCAAAATCTCTCACAACGACTCATCACTAGCAGAATGCACCTGGTACCGAGACATTTTGTACTTTCTGTAAGAGATGAAGCCTCCTGATGGAATGGGTAAGAGTAAGGCAGGAGATTTAAATCTCAATATGATAAGGTATTGCCTCATTGACCAAGTCTTGTACTGGAGAGACCCCCTAGGGGTGTTGCTGAGGTGTCTGAGCCCACAAGAAGCCCAGAAAGTTATGTTTGAGTTCCATGGTAGCCTTTGTGGAGGGAATCATTTTTGGAAGACTAAAACTCATAAAATTCTTAGGGTTGGGTACTACTGGCCCACCTTGTTCACTTATATCTGCAGAGAAATTAGAGCTTGTATCAAATGCCAAAGGTTCTTAGGAAAACAGCAGCTCAACTCATTGCCACTAAAGCCTATGGTAGATTCAGTACATTTTCAATAGTGGGGGTTGGACTTCATTGGGGAGATTCATCCTCCTTCAAGTGGCCAGCACAAATGGATCCTGACTATGACAGACTATTTCACTAAGTGGATAGAAGCGGCCCCCACTAGGAGTGCTTCTCACAAGGTTATTTTCAGCTTCCTAGAGGATATCATAGCCAGATTTGGCTGTCCCAGTAGAATTGTCATGAATAATGCTGCTTCTTTCAAATATGAGCCTTTGATTAAGTTCTATGAATAGTTCAAAATTTCACTGATTCACTCCACCCCTTATTATCCTCAAGGAAATGGACTGGCAGAGTCTTCCAATAAAATCCTAATCAAGCTCATCAAAAGATTGTTGGAAGACAATAAGAGGGCCTAGTATTCAAAGCTCAAATTCTCTCTATGGGTCGATCGAGTGATAATGAAAAATTCCCTGGGCACCTCACCTTTTCAACTGGTTTATGGGATGGAGGCTATTTTTCCCACTCAACTCATGTTACCTATAGAGAAATTCTTCCAGGATATTGAAGGAGAGCTAGATCATATGGTCAGAAGGATTCATCAAATAGTGGAGGTGCAATAGATCAGGGAATAGGTGATGGATGTGGCCCATAGTCATCAGTAGAAGGTCAAGCAAGCTTTTGACAAGAAGGTCAGAAAGAAGGAATTTGAGCTCGGGGATTTGGTGCTTAAGTGGGATGCACCCAGGTAGGATAGGGGCAAACACAACAAGTTTGATGCTCTCTGGATCAGGCCCTTTAGGATCAATGAAGTATTCTCAAATAACACTTATAGGTTGCAGGATTTGGAGGGTGAGAAAGCCTTTAATGGCCCAGTAAATGGGCATTTCCTGAAAAGATGTTTTGTTTGAGCTGTAGGCAGCTCCTCGTTTTGTAAATATTGTCCTTTTAGTTGTTTACTTATTTATTTTTGGCTTAATAGACGACTCCACAACCCAACAACAAGGCAATGAAGCTATAAATGAGTTCTTAGAGCATTGCAGGGATGACTCTATCCCCCATGGAGCCTTATGTTAGCACAAATTCTTGCCAGTTGGCGTTTTCTTCTAGTTTTGGGCCCCTGGTGTAAATGCATAGAAGTGGGATTTGAAAACCAGTCGAGTTTGTTTTATTCAAAGGCTGCAGCCATGAGCGTCGAGTGCAGCCCACAGAAGAAGTCCATTTCGGGCTTAAAATCAAGCGAGTGGGCACTTTGTCTTTCAATGGCGAGGATCCACAGATGGGGCAGATCGATGGCCATTGGGTAAGTTTGGGTTGCAGAGTTGCTTATGGTCAAGCACCTAAGCTCATCTCCTATGGCCAAACTCACAAAATGATCAAGCCATTTTGGTATTTCTGCAACAGGGAATTCAACATATAAGGGTATCTCCTCCTTGCATCATGTATCCCCAGTGTGTGAAATCCTGAAAGAACTAGGACTGTCGATCAAGAAGTGATCTAGGTCGTCCATCCAATGGGACACGTGGTGCATGATCAAGCCATTTTGGCTATCGAGACTTCGAGAGAACAGAGGGTCTCATCCTTTCACTGCATTTCAAATCCTCGAAGCCTGAAACGTCGAAAGGGTCTGTTAGCACTCGGTAAATTTCCTAGAGGTTGATAGCAGAAGAAATCTACTAAGGTAACTTTATCCAACCAATTTTGAAGCTGGGATCTAGCCCTTCCAACTTCAGAGAGGGATCTCTCTATATGATTTAGCTATGTTTCCAATTTTAAATATTAGGCTAGGTAAAGAGATAGGTCGGTTTTGTTGTCAAAGTATTTTTCAAATTGGTTGAGACAGTCTACACATCCATTGGGCTATGGGATCTATGTTTTAATAAAATATGAAATCTGAACCAGAAACGCAAAGGGAAAACTTTCACAGGGCGAGATAATCTAATCACTAGATCTTTTAGTAGTTTAAATGATCAACAACAGAAAATATGAGAAAGATAATTTCAACAAAGAAGCAATTAAAAATTTCTTTATTGAAATACCAGAAGATAAAACACTAAAATCCTTTTGAGTCAGAAACAGGGTATACGATATAAATCCTGGAACATTCGCTACTCTTAAACATTAGACTTAGAAAACAATGTGATGACAAAGAAATAATAAAATTCAACTAAGAGAGAAAAACATCACCAGTGAATACACACAAGAATCCTATAAAGTGGCTCCTTTTTATTAATGGAAGATATCTTCAAAAATATTACAGTCTGATAGCGTCAGGGTGTGAAGATCAACAACCCCCAATACTTCGAAATATGAAGTATTTATAACTCAAATTACAAATGTTCCTGTCATAAATGACCAGGACGTGCTAAATCTATTTTTAGCCTAACTAATTTAACAAATTTTTTAAATCTAGGAACTACTTGATGACATGATGTAACTGCACCCTGATTTCTGGGTGGGCCGTTGATGAAGCCTTTGCACGACTTCATCTAACTGGACCTGGACCGCTCATCTACTAATCCATCAGATCACAGAGTTCCTCCCATCTAATATGACTGGGCACATTGACTTTGAGAAACCTTCGATACACTTCGTCCATCTTTGTGTACTTGGAAAATGTAGGCTTTGTGAGGAAGATGTATCGAATCTTGTGTTGGATACTGATGTCCCACTGGAGGGCATCTAGAAATGCCTTGCCAGTGATGCTCCCTTGAATTCCTGTAAACTTTGAACTGTCCTTAGACACATTAGCCAATCTCCTTTTGTAATATGGGAGTGTCATCAGTTTATCATTAATTACCTTCAGACCAGGTAGACCTTTCTTCTGAAGAGACTCAATCTTATTGAAGAATATTTGTACCCCCAGGTCCATAGCCTGAACCTTCTCTTCCAACTGAAGCATTAATCCTCTCTTGGTCAAAACTCTTTTGACCTCAAGGATGGTCTCGGTTCTATCTTCAATCATCATCTCTTCCAGCTCTTCCCTAGTCTTAGAATTGAGGAACTTGATGATCTCGTTTTCCTGTGTTGGCATCTCTCCCAATTCTACTCTGATCTTTTCAATGGCCTGTTTGCTCCTCTGGACCAATTCGTTATGCTCAAACATGATCTGGATCATGGGCCATGTCTCATTCATGGACTTAGTGATGTCTGTCCATACACTCTCTTTAACTTCGACCAATGTCTTTCTTGCCACTGTTTTCTTCCGGAGCTGCTGTAGCTCCTACTTGAGCTGCTCTGTTACCTGTTTTTCCTTGAAGAGGCTGGTCTGGAAGGAGGATTTGAGTTCCTGAAGGTTCTCAATCTCCTTTTTAAGCCTGTTGATCTCTGTTTCCTGCAGGTTCATTTTTTCCATGGACTCAACCAAATCAGCTGTCTTCTCCTGGGATGTCAATGGAGTCGTGGATGGGACTGTTGTCACTGATGTTGTACTCATTCTCGAAATTAGAATGGAACTCAATGGAATGACTTCCATTGGCTTCAGTTGCTCCTTATTTTTTAATAGTTTCTACATCTCAGCTTCCATTTCTTTGAGCTGTGCATTCTGCTCCATGAGCAGCTTGAGCATTTCATCCTTCTCGCCTTCTTTCTCTGCTATCTCCCTCACCTACGAATCCTCTATGGGCGGGAGCTTCAGTTGCTTCCTCAAGGATGCTATGTCAGCATTTTTCATCTTTATCATTTCCTTGGCTTCTTTCATGTTTGAAGGGTCATAACCGATCTTGAGGACTAGCTCCTCCAAAGTTTTGATTCTATTGTCCTTTTCAAAGGACGATATCTTCTCCATCTTTAATTGTGTTTGAACATTGTTCAGGGACACCTGTAATTTCGACGTAGCAGTAGAAGCATGTGCCAGAGTGTAGAAAACCATTTCCCTTGTCTGCTTGTGCAGATCCATTTGATCGACTGGATGCACGTCCTTCGTCTGGAATTCAAAGGTGGCCCTTTTATAATCAATGATCACCTTGGGGTCTAGTACCTGTGCCTGGAGGAAGGCCATGTGCATCCTGCCCTTTTTTGTGTCAAATGTAGACAACACCCTATGCTGTGCAGTCGATGTCTGCTTCCAAAACTAAGTGCAAGTACTGCTGGTAAGGGTCTGGTTTCTTTTCTTGATTAGCTCGTACTTCTCGAAAATACTTAGCTTAGGTCCCGCCTTGCCTGGCTGAGTGCTCAATGGAGAGTTTGTGGACTACTTCGACAATGCTGGGGTAATGAACTTATAGAGGCTTGACCTGAAGGGTGGAATAATAGACTTGGTCACTATGGTGGACGAGGCTTCTCATCAGTGGAGAAAATGGATAGAAAACCCAGAATGGTCTCATCTACCCACTGATCAGAATAGTATCCCAACAGAGCGCAAAGGGATGAGATGACTTGGTTTCCCTTAGTCGAGAACATGGAAGATGGATAAGGTGGATTAATGGAGGGGAATTGAGTGAATGTGGCAAGGAAAAGCTCGAATATTTGAGCTCTTTGGGGAAAAGTCATTTTCTGGTACAACTCTGTAAGGATTTCCAGTTTGAAGGGAGACGCAGAGTCGGCTCGGGGGATTTGCATCATCTAGTCTATGGCTTCGGGTGTGATGAGGAACATGATCTCTATGAACAAAGAGATGATGGCTCTTTGTTCAGGAATATAGTGGGCTTGAAAATTGAGAGAGAACTCGAGAAAATGGTGGATCTGAGGGAAGAGGTAGAGGGGTAAATTGGACTCCCAGAGTCCAATTTCATCGCTTTGGTCCAGGAAAACTTCCCTGAGCCACGACTGGAGGTCTGAGAAATCAAAGTCTCATTTTGTATCTGTGATCAACCGGTCTTTGTCGACTAGTGGGATCCTGTCTAGGTCGATAGGAGGCGGGAGAACCAAATTTTCCTCTCCTTCTACTTGTTTGGACTTTGGCGCCATTTCTGCAACAGTACCTGCAATAAACACAATGTTAGTGGGGGTGACTGACTATGGATGAGGGCAACGGAAAGTAACGGAGGAGTAAGCGGTGAATTTCTCTTGTGCGATGGGTGAATAGGAAAAGGAAGGGGAACAATGGTAGTTTTATTTAAAATAGGGTCGGTTGGGCGCGGGAGATAGGTCATCTGGATAATGGATAGGTTATCCAGTAATAAATGGCCAACGGATCATTTTGAGGGTGAGATGGTGGGTGACGGTGGCCGAGGGATACAGATGGGTGACATGGAGGCTATCGATTGGAGGTAAAAGTCATAGTAAGGGGCTTGCCACGAACAAATAGGGGGGAAGGACTGACAACAATTATGGGACATGACCAATTTGGAAAAGGTGGAAGGTGACGTCCAGAGGTGATGGAGGTCTGTCAGATAGCAGATGGTGATGGGAATCAGGGCAATAGATTGACACCACGTATAACAAAGGGCCCGCTAGAGGAAGAAAACCATTTCGGACCCACCCCAGGTTAAAAGTAGATCATCCAGGGGGGTCCAAAATCCATTTTGTGCCATTGATCTGCGCACCTGTTTCCTGGCTACAGATCTTAGTGCACCTTTTATTACTGATTCTAGACACC
>CBVK0100728855.1:0-18761 GCA_900067695.1 Picea abies
ATATGATGATGAGTGAAGGAATAGTGCTTGGACATTTTATCTCATCTCAAGGAATTCAGGTAGACCCATCCAAAATACAAGTCATTAAGGATATTCCTACTCCCAAAACTCAAACAGAGGTAAGAAGTTTTCTAGGACATGCTGGATACTACAAAAGATTTATCAAGAATTTTTCCAAAATAGCTTCTCCCCTGTTTGTATTACTGATGAAAAATGATGAATTCAAATGGACTAATTTTTGCCAGGAAGCATTTAACACACTAAAACATCATTTATCTACAACTCCTATTCTTAGAGGACTCGATTGGACACTTCCCTTTCATATATCCTCCGATGCTTCAGATACTGCTATAGGAGCTGTCTTGGGATAGGAAGAAAATCATCTCCCTTATGCTATCTATTTCATCAACAAGAATATGACCCCCGTTGAACTCAATTATACAGTCACCGAGAAGGAATTCTTAGTAGTTATCTATACAATTAATAAATTTAGACATTACATTACTGGCTATTCTACTTTTTTCCATACTGACCACTCAGCTATCAAATAATGAACAAACCTATCACAAATTCTAGAGTCACCAGATGGCTACTATTATTGCAAGAATTTGATATTACAATTGTAGATAGACCAGGAAAAGAGAATGTAGTTGCTGATTTCCTTTATCGATTGACACTTGATGATGATACACCAGTAGATGATTCCTTTCTCGATGAATATTTATTTGCAGTTTCTTCCCACTCACCTTGGTATGCAGACATTGCTAACTACTTGGTTGCAGGGAAGTTACCACCACACCTATCCCACCGAGAGAAAAAAAGTATCATTTATCAAAGTGCTCGGTATAGTTGGATAAATGGGTACCTTTTCCATACAGGAGCTGATCAAGAAATTCAAAGGTGTATTAGAGAAGATGAGGTGTATGATCTACTAAAATCTTGTCATGATGGCCCTTGTGGAGGGCAGTTTGCTGATAAGAGAACAACACATAAAATTCTCAGGATGGGGTACTATTGTCCCTCACTCTTCAAAGATGCAAAGAAATATGTCGAGGCCTGTGATAGCTGCCAAAGAGTAGGCCAACCTAATCATAGATATGAAATGCCATTAAACCCCCAGATAGTACTTGAACCATTTGAAATATGGGCCTTAGACTTTATAGGACCCATCAACCCTCCATCCAATCAAAAAGTTTATATAGTGGTCTACATAGACTACATGACTAAATGGGTGGAAGCCAAAGCACTCCACAAAGCGACCGAAGAAGCAGTTATAGATTTCTTATTTAAAGACATCTTCATCAGATTTGGAGTACCAAGAGAATTAGTTACAGATGGAGGACCTCCTTTCACTTCTCATGGGTTCAAAGCCACCCTTCAGAGATATCATATTCAGCAGAGAATGACTACAGCATACCGCCCCCAAGAAAATGGACAGGTGGAAAGCACAAACAAAGTAATAGAAGCCATTCTCACAAAAACAATGAAGGAAAATAGAAAGGATTGGTCCTATAGGCTCCCTGAAGCATTATGGGCCTACAGAACTACCTGGAGAAATACTACAGGATTCTCTCCCTATGAATTAGTTTATGGAAAGAGTGTTGTCTTTCCTGTGGAATTTGAGATAAAAACCTTAAGGACTGCTTTAGCTATCAACCTTGATTTAACCGATGCACAGACAGCCAGGTTGCAGCAGCTTAATGAACTGGAGGAGAAAAGACTAGATGCCATTCAGCAAACAACCATAATTCAACAACAAAGGTCAAAATGGCATGACAAAAATATCAAGAACAAGCAGTTCCAAAAAGGCAATTGGGCCCTACTGTATGATTCCCGATTCAAAGAATTTCAAGGGAAACTGCGTACAAGATGGCTTGGACCTTATGAAGTAGACACTGTTTTCCCCAATGGAACAGTAAGGCTCCTCACAATTGATGACTCCAAAACTCCGTTACTTGTAAATGGTCATCGGCTCTATCTGTACCAACGCCCTATTTCCAAAGAAGATTTTAAGGCCACATGCATGGCAGACGCCCATTACCTCTTCTTAGAAGAGGCTTCTACCCCTCATTGCAATTAATTCTTTTAAATTGATTTCTTTAGTATTAGATTAGATTTTATGTACTAATAATCCCTATCAAAAAAATACCATGTTACAATCAATTTTTGCAGATTCCCGGTCGAAGCACAGGACGATCCTACTTCAAAGACACAAGCTTCCTCCGATGCTGAAACACCACCGTTCAACACTTTTGATTTTCCTCCGATGCTGAAACACCACCGTTCAACACTTTTCACTTTCTTTCGATGCTGAAACACCACTGTTCAACACTTTTTGACTTTCCTCTGTTGCCGAAACACCACTATCAGCAACTCCACATATTTTCCCCCCCATCACTGATCACCAACTTTTTCCACTCTTCTTTTCCATTTCCACACCATTTTCCATCAACGAAACACACCATCCAACAATTGTTTCGCCTTTTCTTTTCTGTTGCTGAAACACCATTGTCGGCAACTTTTCATCATTTTTCCCGATGCTGAAACACCACTGTTCAACACTTTTTACTTTCTTCATTATTGAAACACCACTGTCCACCACCCTTGATTTCCTTTGTTGCTGAAACACTGCTTCCACCAACCCCACACCTATTTCCCCCATCACTGTTCAACAACCTTTTACCACTTTTCCTTTTTTTTCATAGACGAAACAACACCGTCCAACAATTGTTTCTCCTCGTTCTTTTCTATTGCTGAAACACCATTCACAAAAACTTCTCACCATTTTTCCCCATTTGCTGAAACACCATTATTCAGTAGTTCTTTACATTTTCTCATCACCGAAACAACACCGTCCAACAATTGTTTCGCCTCGTTCTTCTCTGTTGCTGAAACACCAATTTTCCAACATCATCTGTCAGCAAGCTTTTATGCTCTCACACTATAGCTCGTCCTTCTAGTCAACAAACCCTTGATATAGTTCATCTAATAGATCAAAAGTCTCCGCCATGACCACTGCAGGACTACCATGGACATGCATGATATTTTGTTTGCAGAACGAATCAAAAGGTAAGGCGAGGTATGTAAATTTTATGTAATTCAGTTAAGCGATAATTAATGAGAAGATTCTAAATCATTATGACCACTCGAGTGTAATCATTTATTAGCCACACTTGACGGAGGGGGGGGACACATCAAACCTTCTATACCATCATTTCGCACGAATTCACCACCACCATCCCTATTTCACCATCCTTTCGTGCATTTGACCGCCATTTTGCATAACGTCGCTCGGAAAACTCACTCTGCGTAGAAGCTAATACTCAAACTCTTTGACGTTGTATCCTACCGAGATGGTAGCTATGGGAGGCTCTGTCATACGAAACAAGCCCGCCACCACAACACTATTAGAACATTATCCAGTAGCTTATCAAATCTTCCAGTAGGCAGGATGGCTCGTTACTTTCAGAGACTCCAGGGGTATAATGAACAACAGGTCCTGCAATTCGCCCAAAACCTCCAGGAAGACCATTCTGTCGTCCAAGGGGTCCGAATTTCAATAACAGAAGAAGACATAGCATAGGTCTCAGGCTTCCCTACTGACGACATTCGAATGTTCAGTTGTAAACATATCATTCAGAATGCTCAGCAGAACTTCTTCTTGCCAGAAGAACGAATTGAATTTAAAGGCAGGGGTGTTCAACTCAGCTCATTGCCACCCCCATGGCCAGAATTTGCAAGATTCATCAACCATTACCTAACCTGCGAAGGCCGATACCAGGTAGTTTATCAACATGACTTTCTTCTGTTATCTCATTTACGGCATAATAGATGAGTGAATATTCCTTAGTATTTGCTGGATTGTCTGAAAAAACATGGCACACTACTGCAGAAAGGCTAAAGATCCCACCCTTTCACTCACCCATCACCGCCTTGTCCAACTTCTCATCCAAAGGGTTTTTGCTCAACAAAACTCCCCACTAAACAAACCACCTATAAACCCCAAAAGTGCTGCTGGAATTCCCGAAAATCCCCAGAAGCAGCAACCACAAAACCCCCGAGACTCCCTAGAAGTACCCAATAGCCTGCCCACAGAACCAATTAGTCCAATCAATTCCCCTACCATACCAAACCTGCCTCATACCTTACCAGAATCATCCACTCCTGCCCTTCATATTTTTAGTGATGACTCTGAGCCAGATAATTCCCCCTGCCCCATCATTGAGGAAAGACCTTCACAAAAATGAAAACAAATTCCCTTCTTTCCATCCTCCTTACGAAAAAAGCGAACAAGGGCCTCAACAAGGCCACCCATTATCACCACTACCCTAGACCCCCCACCTATTTGACTGATACCCCGTACACCTCCAACCTCCCAAATCCCGGGATCTTTGCCTATTCCACCCACGGGCACTGAAACACAAGAACCAGATGCCCAGGGTGCTGCGGCATCATCTGTCTCAAATAAGTAGCTGAAACACAAAAACCAGCTACCCATTCCGTAGCTGAAACACAAGAACCAGCTACCCATTCAGTGGATGAAACACAAGAACCAGCTGCTGATATTGAAATTGAGATACAAGAATCAAAGGTCCAGGGTGTTGCAACACTACTCTTCTCAAATAAAGTAGCTGAAACACAAGAACCAACTACCCATTCAGTGGCTGAAACACAAGAACCAGCCATAGCTGCCACACAAGAACCAGCTATGGCTGAAACACAAGAACCAACTGCTGATATTGACATTGAGATACAGAAATCAGAGGTCCAGGGTGCTGCAACATTACTTTTCTTACACCAAGAAGCTAAAACACAAGAATCAACTACCATTCCTGTAGCTGCTCCACAACAACCAGCTAGTGAGGCTGTGACTGCCACACAAGAACCAGTCATCCCTCAACAAGAAGCAACAATGGCCTCTGTCTTGCAGGAAAATGAGTTTTTAAAGTCTGAACTGGAAGCATATAAGAAAGAACTAGCCAGGGTAAAGGAAGCATACGAGAAGGAACTAAATTTGTACACCTTAGCTCGTATAGCAACCTTGTCAGAGGAGACTACAGAGAGCCCGTGTAAAGAATATATGTGTTGTCAATGTGGGGATATTTACTATCAAGCAGGCTATAAGGTAATTCAAGTCCCAGTGACAGGAGCACCCCCTACTCCTTCAGCTTTTGTAGTCAAGGAAGAACCTGCTGAAACACAAGAACCAGCAGGTCCTCCCAAGATCAAGACTGAGCCTTGCATTGCAACAAAAGAAGCCCCTACCTTTGTCAACAAAGCTGTACAGACAATGCCTATGGAGGAATTTACACCTCCCAGCCAGATCAATCTCCCCACTTTTATGGAACAATCTACTCAGACCTTACCTCATCCCACTACTTGCAATGTTGAAACATAGACTCAGCTATGGGAGGAGCAGGCAACAATACAAAAATGGAATAAAGAGTATGTTGCAACACAGGCCAAAAGCCTGCAAGTGCACAGACAAATCTAGATAAATCATACCTACTCAAATTGGGAAGCGTTAGAGCAGACACGCCAGGAAGCTCGTGCCCTTAAGAAGCAGAACAAAGAATTGAAAGGCAGATTGGCCCTGGTATTTGATTTGGTACAAAATCTATTGGCCACAAGAAATCCATCTTGCAACTACTCCTTATTCCTTATGGAGCGACTCACATGGTTTCAGATCAAATCAATTATAGAAGGTAAACCCCATGTAGTACTACACCCAACAGATTTTATCAAAACTTTTGCAGCAACCTCTACTAGGGATCAACACCTCCTCTATGAGGCATACTTTCATAACGAAGCCATTCCTGAGAACAGGCAGCTGAACCTTAATCCCCTTGTCGGGGACATCCAAATTCGAGCGTTCACCTCCTTTCTCCACAATCAGATTTTGTGGCAAGATGACTTCTTGACTGCCAAGCACAATGAAGATAATCGCCTCCTCTGGATAAGACCAGAACCACAGAAGGAAACCACCTTTGTCACAGAATATTATGAGTTCTTAAAGCAACCAGGGGTGACTGAACATGTTCAACAACTACAATCAACAGTGCTTCAGGATTGTCAGCACATCATTAGATGCATAGAGATTTCTGCCCTCCAGGAAAATAACCTATTTTGGTAGAAATCCACTGAGAAAAGGCAAGAACACAATCCTTTTAGCCCCACCAACCTTGAGGTGGCAATTTCCAGGGTACCTAACTACATCTAGTGTGTTCAACAATGTGCTGAAAACTAGATAGGGTACCGGTTTTATTTTCCTATCCTCTGGTTGCCAATAGAAAGGTATCGAATCAGTTATAAGCTACCTAAGAAGACAGAAACAACAACATGGCAAAGATTACAGCGGGTCCAAGGGTTCAGAGCGCCAACGGACAGTACCTCCCACAACTACTGTTTGAGTAACTTACACGCTTAGAGTCGGTATCCAGACTCTGATTCAGAGTGAAGTTGCCTGAGGACATGCAACACCTTGAGTTGGGGGGGATGTTAGGACCACACAATGTACCTTTTTGCCCATACTTTTTTCCACTATTACACTCTTGATCACCCACATTTAAACTCATATTATCACTTTATCATATTATTCCAAAGGTATACAACGTCCTTTCTCATTACTATATGTTTAATATGTTTTGCATAATATTTTACATCACTCTCGTACTTAACCTTTCATTAGAAATGTATAAGTGCTGAAACAGTTCAAACTGCAGATTAGAATTTGAGGCCTGTTGTTGAAACAACAATTCACAGAAGCTGTTACACAATCCATGGTCGACGATGCTGAAACACAGAAGCTGTTACATGGTCGATGATGCTGAAACACATAAGCTGTTACACAGTCCATGGTTGACGATGCTGAAACACAGAAGATGTTACATGGTCGACGATGTTGAAACACAGAAGCTGTTACACAGTCCATGGTCGACGATGCTGAAACACAGAAGCTGTTACATGGTCGACGATGCTGAAACACAAAAGTTGTACACAGTTCATGGTCACGATGCTGAAACACAGAGGAAGTCGTTACACACCCTAGGACCGACGACGCTGAAACACAAAGGAAGTTGTTACATAGTTTGCGGTCAACAACAACTCACACAGATTACTAACCATCACTGCTACATGAGAACAGTCAAGAGCGCAAATCCTGTGGCTGAAACAGCCCACGGTTTGCGATGCCGAAACAACATGCAACAACAACTGTCACTCCAGCCGTAACAACAACACCTCATTCAACACTCGTAATAGCATTCTGTTGCGGGATAATAGGATGTCCTATTCCGGTTTAGAAAAGTCGATCTGACTAAGAATAGGGTTCAGATATACATCTGTAATTTTTGATCAATTGTATCGAAGGGGTTCCCTCTTTAAATAAGAGGAAATCATCATTCGAGGGATCCAAGTTTTATGTATTAATAAAGCTTCAGAGAGAAGGATGTAATTCATTTCCAGATTGTAATATGATACTTTGATAGATGAGTAAAAGACTGTTTTGAACATCCTCTTCTAGCCTTTTCGTCTCAGGGGAATCTTGTGAGAAGGGAGGGCCCACCTTCTTCACAAGATTCACCCGTTAGTTTTACAGTGTGTTAGTGTAATTTATGTTTATGCCTTGATTAACTTTTGTCTTGCTGAAACACTACTTTTAATGAATTCTGCTTTCCTGAAACACTACTAAACTCTGTCTTGTTAGGAACTTTATTTTATTGAATGTTACATTATTTTCACAATCATTTTAATTGGCAATCTTGTGTGATGATTTTATAAGGTTTGCTAATCAGAGACTGGGTTAAGGGTCCCTGCTTAATGGAAGGGATTAGAAGGTCCTGTTCTCTATAGAATTAGTTAGCTTTCATTTGTTTTCACAAGCGTGCTAATCAGAGACTGGGTTAAGGGTCCCTGCTTAATGGAAGGGATTAGAAGGTCCTATTCTCTGTAGAATTAGTTAGCTTTCAGTTGTTTTCACAAGTGTGCTAATCAGAGACTGGGTTAAGGGTCCCTGCTTAATGGAAGGGATTAGAAGGTCATGTTCTTTGTAGAATTAGTTAGCTTTCAGTTGTTTTCACAAGCGTTCTAATCAGAGATTGGGTTAAGGGTCCCTGCTTAATGGAAGGGATTAGAAGCTCATGTTCTCTGTAGAATTAGTTAGCCTTCAGTTATCTTCATAAGTGTGTTGATCAGAGACTAGGTTAAGGGTTCCTGCTTAAGGGAAGGAATTAGAGTGTCCTGTTCTCTGTTAGATAGAGTTAGTTTTCTATGCATTGATGCTTTCATGAAAGTGTGTTAATCAAAACAAGGTACTGGAGTTCCTGCTTGGGAACAGGGTCCTGTTCTCTGGTTACAAAATAGTTGTTCTTTCCTGTTGCAGTTGTTATTTTCACGTAATCCATGTTTTTTAGATTAATCATCTCTTTAAGCTCTGCAATAGGTAGGTTGCTTTCATGTAATTCCAGTCAGAACTTCAGTTTATTCAAGGCAAGTGTGATTAATATAGTTTCCTTTACTACAACTCTAAGTTTCTTTTGGAATTGAGCATATATAGTGCGTGGTTATCTTTGAAATAAACAGACTTCCCTGGGTTGACAATTTATGTAGCACTTGATTGTTTGAATTAATTAAGCAATTATAGTGACCAACAATTGCGTAGACTTTTCTAGACCAATTTTCCTTCGTCTACATGCATGTTATCCTCAACTGAGAGTTGTTGCATCATAGTGACACCTACAACCATATTTATCTTATTTTTTTAAAGGTAGCTTCCACAAATATTCCCCAGATTTCCTCATTTATTGTATTGTATTGTTTGTTGGCTTTATTCTATGTACATCAACAGTCATAAACATTTAATGCAATAAATGCCTTTAAGTCTCAATATGGATATTTCATTGTAAATCACAGTAGAGGATAGAAAATACATATAAAATGTTTGAAAGAATACTTGTTTACAAACTGTTTGACGAAATACCTACACTGCTAAACTAAGGAAAAATCCAAAAATATTAGAAGGGATTTTACATTGTTCAACACCCCACTGATTAAGAACATAAACCTCGAGGAGAGCCCTTCGATGTATTGCTTGTTCACTCTCCCAAAGAGAAATGCCTTGGATTCCATGGTCCTCATGATGGGATCATGCTCTCTCTTGATGCTTGATGGCTTGATTATGATGTCAAATATGAAGCCTAAGACCACAAGGAAGTAGGTGGCCAAGATGAGGAAGAAGATAATCATGGGCAAGGGTAGGGATAGGGAGGGCACCTTTAGGAACATGTGGGGGACTCTAAGAACACTAGAAGGGATATTTATGATAATGAGCCATGGATATATTGAAGATGACAATGATGATGAGTCTTCGATAATGATAGTACTTGCATGGAATATTTGGAACGAACCGATGACATTTGATCTAGATATTGACAATGGCCAAGATATGGTAGTTGAGCCTCAAACTATTGAAGATAAATCAAAATTGTTAGGGAAATGAAGGAACAATGGTAATAGTAGAAGTGTCGACGGTCAATTTGGTGAAGAATGCAAGGTGGGGATGGAAATAATGGACCAAGTCGTGGTCATTTATAGTAAGATTGATTTCTTTGTTGTAGAGCTTCAAGAAGATTATAGGTTGTATAAGGATGAGACAAATTTTCACTACTATTTCCTAGAGGTGAGTAGTTTCTTCAGTTCGTTGTTTTTCAAGGCACCCAATTTTCATTAAGATGTATATAAAAAAACAAAAGCATATGTACACAAATATCAACGAGTAGTTCAATGGCTTAGGAGATTTCAAGAGATCAGTTAGCTCGTTCCTTTTGATGCATATTGAATTCCATGGATATCATCATTAACTTCATGATTGTTCCATGGTAGGAATTACATGTTTAGAGATAGTAATATATTAAAGTTGAATGAATGATTTAATGCAAAGTGATAATGACAAAAATATCTTACATGGAGAAGATTGCCACAACCACCATACAATTACGAGTGCTCCCTTGAACCTTTGAATTTTCTTTACGGCCACAGAAAAATCCAGACTGCATGCAAAATAGGAGGCCGACGTGAATGCTCCGAGTCCATGCGTAGTCAAAGAAATTTAATCGCTAGGGTTACGAAAATTCTGAGATTGGCAACATTGACCTCGTCATAGCCGTATTCAAAATTTGAGGCATCTTGACTTCCAGACCTCTATAGACTGACCTGTGAGCCTCTTCAAATCAAGATTGGGTAGCCTCTTGGTGCCATTACTAGTATTACACTTCCTTTACCTGCACCATATCTGGTACCATACTTCCCCACAATATCATCTTTCTTATTGGGTGGGTTAGTCATATCTGTACATAAAATTGACAGCCATATTTCTCCACAAGTACGTGCCCGACTAGTTGTTGATTTAGACAGTCACAAAATAATAATAATAATGATAATAGTCTTGTCTCTATTACTTAGAAAAAAGATTGCAACCACCTCCTCAGGAAGTATATGAAGAAAAATCATGTTGAAGAAGCTAATTCTCTCATTCTCACCAAACACTTTGCGCTTCTCAATTTTTGAACTCTACATATTGCTATCTTTGCTATTTAAACTTATACTCAATTTTATTCAACTATGCTCTAATTCAAAAGCTTTTTACATTCTCATTGACTTATATTGATAAAAGAATTTGGGAGAAGAACTTGGCCTCTCACACTCATTGGTATTGATCATTTAATAAAAATAAAAGGTTAATAAAAATGGATGTTAGAGACATACGAAATACACACCAATAAAAGATTGAATATTTTCACCCAAATTGTTTATTGATTAGTAAAAACATAATCTTCACATTTTTATTGTTTTACAAATATCATTTGGTCATCCATATCTAGGAGTAACGGAGAAATATTCCTCTACAAATTAACATACCCTCGAAACGAGTGAAGGGGAATGTTGAAATTCATTAATGTGAAGAAGGAAATGGAGTTGGATGTGGAGGTAAAGTTGAAGTTGGAACAAGTGGTCTATGAATTGAGCAATGTGAAGGAGTAGCCTAGTAGGTTATGTATGAGCTAGAATTGTTGAAGGTTGTCCTACCTTTGCTAAGTGATGTTTCCAATGGGATCTACGGTATTAGAACCTCCATTCATAACTTCATGTGGATATGCATTAATAAGTGCAATGCATAACACACTTTGGTGTCTTGCTACAAACTTGGAAATCACTCCCAGATTCTCCATATTTTCACACTAATGTGTGAAACGATTTTGATGGTGAACAATCTTGATCTAACTCTTGTCCAGGGGATGGTCCTATAATAAAACAAGCATGAAAAGATTCTATAGAGAGTAGCAACAATAGGACATGATTATGAAGTCGAGGTGAACAATACTATAGAGGGAAATCTTCAATCAACTCCTTATCTTCATGCATGTGTTTTCTTTAGGCTTTTAGTTGGTTAATTTACTAATAAATTGCAGGGAAATTTTGCATGAAACAATAACTTGTAGTAAATATAGAGATATATTTCTTTAAGCTTTCAATGAATTAGTTTACAAAAAAATCTTCACAAGAATCTCCAAAGGAAGCAATAGTTTGCAATATTTCCAAACAATAAATATTTATCGAAACTTCCAATCACAACCAATTCTAGTTGAAATTCCTTTGAAGATAAAATTTTGAAAAAATCCTTTGAAGGGAAAATTTCACATGGAACTCATTTAAGATTCACATGGAACCCATTTAGCCATCTCATTTCACATACATCAAAACTAATCCAACACAGATGAAACATGATAGTGTTGAGGCATCCTTGGATCGGAAAACAATACTAATAATTTGTGAGAAAAACATAAGTTCTAATATAGTGCTCAGAGGGATCAACAAGCAAGCCACATGTCAAGAATGACGGGCATTTGAACCCTAAAGACTATAGTACTCCACATTTTTATTTTCACACACATGCAACATCATTGACTAACACATCTTTAGATCTTGTTGGGCACTACCATGAACTAACAAGGGATAAAATTAACGCTAGATCATATAATCATAATATAGGGGACAAAATTGATAGACCATAGAATTCCAATAGGGATGCAAAATATTAGATTTTCAAAACTTCAAATGTCAGCATTACAATGAATCTAGCGTGCGGTAAAGCTAACAAACTTGACATGGACTTCATATGGCTCAAATATTTGATTAAATTTCTCCCCCCTTTGATGGTTCCCCCCATGTTGGATATAAAGGAACTTTTTATTGTATTCGTGTTTTGTATATCTAACATGACCATGCTATATTTGGGATGCCATAATTGGTTGGATTGATTTCAATATATGTACAAAGAATGAAAGAGAACCAATTATATTAATAAAAGAGAAAATTCACAATTCCAATTAGAGAAAGTTGTGCTTTTCAATCTAGTTCTTGAATCTAGATTGATTGATCATACCATTGATTTCATACAGTCACCAACATTTTAAGAGAAATTTGTTTGAGTACACAAAACATAATTTTTTTGAGACCAAATTGTTGGCAACCAATTCACATTTTTTCACTGTCTTATAAGCTGCCTACACCAGTGTTTTACAAACCTTAATTTTTCGTCACAATTCTCAAATAAACGACACTTTTATTCTTTGTGATATTTGCACACTTACCTTCATTTTTGTTTTCACGACTGTAAGCGTGAAAATTTGATCTTTCGAAGTCGCATTAAAATCATTATTGAATTGTCGTTATCCTTCTTGTCGATATGCCCATTGCGTTTACATTTTACTTATCATTATGCAGTTGGAAAAAACCCTTTTGATATGTACTCATTGGACATTCTTTGATTGATTATGTAATTTCGTTTCATGAGTAATCGAGGTTGTGATGCATTGGTAATTGAATTATATTTTCTTTGATTTGATCTACTTGACCATTGGTTTCATAAAAATACATAGGTGTTATGGTTAAACCCTTGATATATATCATTTAATATGACACCTAGTTCATGTTATCAAAATGCATTGGCGCATTGGTCCAACACTTGGTATTGGTTTCTATTTGTATGTTTGGTTTTAAAACTATGGCATAACGTTTGATTGCGCGCATGGTTTATCCACTTACCAAAGGTTTCAATTGATTGATTGAAATGGCATAGTTTTTTTTTTTTTTAAGTAAGAAGAAAATATATATTAAGTACCTTCAGAAAACTGGTGAAAGTGCCAAATTACAGTCATAGACAGTATGGCCTCACTGGACTGCCCCAACAGAGGGGAAACCATTCCAGCTAGCCTATAAAGTTTTCTTAACAGTTCTAGGACTAAGAAAACAGTATATAGAAGCTTTATTCTATAAGATAGCTAACTAAAAACTGACAGTGATTTCCTTTAAAGCGCAATTAGACACCTGACTGGTAGTCCTGGTTCGTGGTGGTGAGGTCACCCAGCCATGGCTCTTCCTCTATGTAGGTGGGCTCCAAGTCCCAAAGCATTTCAGTGTTCATGCTGTCCATCGCTCACTCAGCTGTTGGCGCCTCCATCTGCTGTTGCCGGCTCGATGAAGCTCCTCTTGTCCTTTCCCTTTGAGTGCCTTCCATCCCAGCCTTGTCTGCTCGTTGCTGGGTGGTGTTGGTGTCCAGAGTGGCGACGTTGGGCACTTCCGTCGGGGATCCTTCATCCGGGAGAGGAGGAAAGGTCGCACTCATGGAGGCCAGGAGATGGAGGAGTGTAGTCACCTTGGTGTTGGTGGAGTGCACCCTGAAGTGGAGGTCGTCTACCTCCTTGCATAATTCGAACACCAGGTCGTAAATATTGTCGAGTTTGTCCCTTAGCTGCACACCCGCGTTGGATACGGGAACCTGATGCTCGTAATTTCCTGGTCTGCGGGGAGGAGGGGGGTCTTCTGCGGAGCTCCAGGGTGGATTTGCTGCACGGAGGAGGCCAGGAAGTAGTTCTGCAGAAGCAGGGTCCGACTGTAGAGGGGGAATTTCCATCCAGGGGACTAGAGTCATAGAATGTGGCTGCAGAGGTGGAGGCGAGAGTGAGGGATTTCGTGGCCTCCAGGGAGAGCCCCTGCGCGGCTTCCCTCGTTCGCGAGGCATTGAAGCGGGATGAGGGATGAGGTGAGGCGAATTTATGGAAGCGTAGATTCTGTGATGATAAACGAGGAGCCACCAGAAGCAGATGAGGTCCGCCCAAGAGCATGCAGGGGAATGCTCACTACCTCTGGATCGGAGGCGATAGGTCAAGCAAAAAAATGAGAATACCAACAGCGTGAGAGCCATGTTATGGATGACCGAAAGGAGAGGGAGCACACAAACCATTATTGCACGCGTACAGATCTTAATTACTCGCTGCATTGAGTTAATATTGGAGGGTGATGACGGGATCCGGCATGAGCTTATCACGTGGCCTCATGCCCGATGGGCTGGTGCATGTCTCCTCCAAGTGCCCCCTGGCCACCAATAACACCCCATCCGGGGGGCTGTCTGCCTCAGCAGCCTTGTTGATACACCGTTGGAGGATGGGGTGATCCGAGTCCCTGCTTGAGTTGCAGAGAAGCTCTGGTCCATTCCATGTGGTGCCTAAGTTAGCTAGATCATCCGCCACTTGATTCACTTTCCTTTTGATATGGGAGGGGATGATGGCTTGATTTGGCTGCAATAAATTTGAGAGAATTTGAAGCCCAAGGGAGAGTCTCCAACTAGGCACCAGTCTATCCGGGTGCACCCCATTGAGCATTCGACGCAATATATTGATTATGATTTGAGAGTCCCCTTCGACTATAAGCTTATTGAATCCATTGTCTCGGGCTAGGCGAAGTCCATTGAGGAGACCCCAAAGCTCTGCATTATTATTTGTTGAGTGCCCCAGGGAGCCTGCACTTATAATTAGGATGTGCCCGCGATGATCGCAGAAGACTATTCCGTAGCCTGCAGCTCCCGGGTTGCCTTTTGAGGCCCCGTCGAAGTTAAGCTTGATGTAGCCTTCCAAGGGAGGAGACCAAGAAGAAGGACTATTGACCGTGGGTTGGCTGGTAATGCTTGCCGTTAGGGGGGGATGTAGCTCCCATTGTTGAAAGATGGGATATTCAGAGGGTGCAACCTTTATGTCTGCCTCAGACCATCGTTGGATGTTGATCATTTCCCGGACATTACTGCAGCAGAGGTGCCAGCATTGCTGCCACTGAAGGGAATGACCCTTGAATATTCTTTTGTTCCTCTCTTTCCAGGTCTGCCAGAGGATAAAACCTGGAATGAGTTGCCAAATGTGGTTTAAGATGGGAGAATGGAAGGCCTCATCCCTCCAGTTCGTTATCGTTTCCTAGATGCTGTCCCTATTTCGATCAGAAGTGCGCATGATTTGCGCTGCCTGGTCCCAAATCTGAGCTGTAAAGGGGCAAGTGTTGAGAAGATGATTTAGAGTTTCCTCTGCTTCGCCACAAAGAATGCAGAGTGAGGGTCCCACAAAGCCTCACTTCGTTAGATTATCCCATGTCAGAATGCTAGAATGAAGAACTAGCCAGAGGAAAAGAGTAACCTTTGGCCAATGCTTGAGATTCCAAAGTTTTTGCCAGGCTGGCGAGTTTGGGACGGGTTCCGTTATTGTTTTGAGCAGATAGGCCTCCTGTGTACTGAAAATGCCCTGCGGTCAGTGTCCCCATCTGAGGATATCGTCCCCCTCATGCTTGGGTATTTTCCTTTTTTCTATCTCCTTTTGCCAAGGTTCCAGGTCCACGTGTGCCCCTAGACTGAGGTGCCCACTGTCCAGGTGCCAGCGTTGCCAAGTGTCCTCCGGGGTGGATTCCTGCCAGTAGTCAGCAACAGTTGTGAGGCCGACTCGCAGAGCCTGGGTGTAGATGTCTCGGGCCCAATCCTCCTTAGCCAAGATTAACCATTGCTACCAGGAGTCATGCCAGAAGAGCGTTGTCCTGCCGTTCCTAATCTCCTAGAAGGCATGCCAGGTTACTAGCTGTCTGTTCTGCTTGGCCGCAGTCCAAATTAGGGAGCCCGAGTTGTCCCCATTCCATCTAATAAGGTCCCTCTCAGCTACATTTGGGGTGTATTTCTTTCTCCAGAACCTGGCTCAGAGATCCCTGGGATGTTTTAGCCAACGCCACCAGATTTTAGCACTGAGGACCTTATTCATTACGAAGGGATCCTTTAATACCAGGCCGCCTTGTTCCTTTAGGCAGCACAGTTTGTCCCAGCTAACCAACGCCAACTTCTTCCCTGAGTTGATGCCATGCCAAAAGAAGTTTCTTTGAATGTTTTTGATGGCGGAAAGGACGAATCTCGGAGCGGCCAAAGCTGAGAACTGGTAGATCGGTAGGGCCTGGAGAACAGCTCGGAGCAAAGTGAGATGACTCGGGAGGTTTAAGACTCTGAAGGTCCAAGAAGAAAGCCTTTTGGAGAAGGAGGCGAGAAAGTGTTCCTAGGATGAATTCTGGAGGGCATTATCAATGAGGGGAATTCCCAGATATTTGGACGGAAGGGAGCTTCGACTAAAACCTAAGATCACAAAGATATGACGTTGAACAGGAGGGGGTGTGTTGAAAAAGAAAATTTGGGATTTGCCCTTGTTACATTCCAGGCCCGAGGCTGCTGAGAAAGAGCTAAGAATTTCCTGGATAGCATTGGCCTCGTGGGCTATAGGGCTGCCCATCAGGAGTGTATCATCCACGAACTGGCTATGCGAGATAGGTGAGGAAATACCGTGCAGGGGAAGGCCGGTTAACAAGTTTTTTTCTACTGCGGCATGTATTGAGCGGCTGAGACCTTCTTCCAGGATGATGAATAGGAAGGGGGAGAGAGGATCGCCTTGTTTGAGTCCTCTAGAGGGGGAGAAAGGATGGGAAGGGACACCATTGACTAGCACTGAGAAGAAGGCTGTAGAGGTAAGGTTCATGATCCATTTTACCCAGCTCTGATCAAAGCCAAAGGCTAAGAGCATTTCTTGCATGAAGTTCCAGCTTATCTTGTCAAAAGCTTTAGAAAGGTCTAATTTGAGAAGCATACCTGGAGTCTTGGTCTTTTGTAGGGAGTGGATTACTTCATGAGCCAAGATGACGCTGTCCAAAATTTGTTTGCCCTCTACGTACCCTGATTGTTCCAGGGAGATGATTGTTGGTAAAATAGACTTGAGCCTACGGGCGATGACTTTTGTGAGAAGCTTGTAGATGACATTACACAAGGCTATTGGCCTAAATTGCTGAGGATGGTGTGCATTCCCCTCCTTGGGGACCAAAGTGAGGAAAGTAGCGTTGAGGGCCTGGAGGACCTGACCAGTAGCCCTGGAGTCTTCCAGAAGTTCCCAAACTTCCGTCCTGATCATTGGCCAACAATGATGAAAGAAATCACTTGTGAAACCATCCGGACCTGGTGCTTTGCATTTAGGCGTGTTCTGGAGTGCCTCATCCACCTCCTCAATCATGATAGGTCAGAGCAGCGTTGAGTTCTGTTCCCGCGTGACTAAGGAGGGTACATTCCTTGTGATTTTGTTTATGGCCTCACTTCTATCTGGAAGGGTTTCGCTAAGGAGGTTTTGAAAGTAGTCTGTCAGAGTTGTCTCCATGTCCTCATGGGAAGTGATGGATTCTCCCTCATCTGAGATAAGATGCGTAATCTTATTGGAGTGCCTTCTCTGGATGACAGTTCTATGATAGAATTTTGTATTACATTCTCCCTCCTTGAGCCACTGGATGCGCGATTTCTGCTTCCAAAGTATTTCCTCTTGTTTCTTCCTGGCCTCGAGTTGTTGGGTTATTTCCAGCTCCTGGTTTTTAAGCTCAGTAGTTAACCCGTGCTGCCTGATTTGATGTTGGACATCGCCTAATTGTTCCCTCAACTTTTTCTGGGATTCGAAGATGTTGCCAAAGGTGCGCTTGTTCCAGAGCTTAAGGGTGTGCTTGAGGTTTTTTAATTTCTGCTGAAATCTAAACATTTTGGATCCACGTGGGACTTCAGCCTCCCTCCACCAGTTCTGTATGTTATCCTGGAAATCCGGATGATCCAACCAGAACTGCTCGAATCTAAATGGTTTTTTGTCGGGGGTTTCCGGTACATCCACCCATAGCTGTATGGGCCAGTGGTCTGAGCCGGAGAGGTTGAGAATGGTTGCTTCCATGGTTGTTCCCTCCAACATAAGGGGATCAGAAATGAGGAAGCGGTCCAGCTTGCAGGCGATTTGATGTGTCCCTATTCTTATGTTTGTCCAGGTGTAAGTGCCATTGCTAGTTTCCATATCAACGAGGTGAAGGTCATCAATGAGGTTGTTGAAGATCTCAGAGTCTCTTTCCAGCCGTCTGGAGCCCCCTTTCTTCTCTTCCAGATTGCGAATGAGGTTAAAATCTCCCCCAATCTCCCAGTTGCTGTGTGTTTTTAGTATGTATGTGTTATGCAAGCTGCGAAGGAAGTCTGGGTTATCCCTCGAATTGGCTGGACCGTATACATTGGTTAGGCATCCAAGCTTGTTTGAGCCTATGCATCTGTAGTCCGCTGTGAGGGACCACTTGGTGGCAAATAAGTTTTCCATAATCACCTCACTGGTGTTCCATAGGACAGTTAGGCCCCCAGCAGTGCCAGAGGCGTCTAAAGAGGCGGCCCGCCCTTGCCTCCAGCAAAAGGGAAGGAGCTGATCTATGTCTTCTGATGAGAATTTTGTTTCCTGCGACATGACTATGTCTGGTCTTTCTGTCATGATCATATCCCGTAGCACTTTCTGCTTGCTACGTCCATTGAGACCTCTGATATTCCAAGAGATGATGTTCATATTTATGGGGGGGGT
>CBVK0100728864.1:0-22056 GCA_900067695.1 Picea abies
TTTATTTAAAATAAACAGTTATAATTGTAATAAGTTTCTTTTAAATAAAACCCTAATGCCTAAGCTCATTAGGCCAAATCTATATATTCACTTGAGTTGTAGGAAGAGGGCACGTCTCTACACTTGTAATACTTAGCGAAGACTTTGACTTTGATGGCTATCCCTTGTAATGTGATTGTTAGGGAAGGGATGAAAGAGGACTGAAGATTCACTCCCTCCTTAGAGGGGTTGAACGTGGCCATAAAATGCACGAAAATAGCCATTTCAGCGGTTTTGAGTCTTTCCTTGGCGCAAAGACTAAAGAAAGAGAAGAAATCAAACTGTTAGGGCCGTGGGGGAGTGTTTTGGTTCATGACAATAGAAATAGGAACGAGTAACCTACTGTCCCTAAATTGGCATAGATTAGAAAGGCTCCGGGCATTGAGAACTGAAGGAGGCCATAAAATGTAATTTCAGACTAAGTTGATAATCGATCAAAGAAATACGCGAGAAATCTTTGACTAAGTTGATAATCGATCAGAGCTAGCATTGAGCTTGCCAAACCGTCACCCAAAACCTGGATCTGTGCCACCGTGGAGTCTGCCCAACCATTGCTGAAAGCTCGGATCTATGCCACGTGGTCTTTACTAACCGTCTGATTCACTCCACGAGAACCGCAGTCGAACCTGTGCCACATGGAGATACAAACCATACCATTTTCATCGTACGGTATGCCAACTTGCTTGTTTGATTGTTGACACGTGGACCTATCTCAGTCGTAGATCTCAGTCGTCTAGTCATTGACAAGTGGAAACATCCTGGCTGTGAATCTGGGCCACTGAATTTGGACACATGGTGCTCTCCAGTTCGTAGATCTGGGTCGTCGGATGTTGGACACGTGACAGTGATCTAACAGCTAATTTGAACAGTCGAAAAGAAGCCACGTGGTAGAGATTAGATGACCAGAAATGACGTGCCAAAAATAGCCATGTGGCAGGGATGGGACGGCCAGATCCAACGAGGCTTAAACAACCATGATGTGGCATCGATCGCACGGCCATATTCGATGCATGTAAAAGAAGCCACGTGGTAGAGATTGGACAACCAGATCAAACGCGCCATAAAGAGCCACGTGGCAACGATTGAACGGCCAGATCAGAAATATTAATATAATATTTATTTTTGGCTTAAGCTCCCTAGCTTAGCCCTTTTCCTTAACTTTTGGCCCTCCCTTTCCCTAACTAGTGGAGTTTAGTCCCCCATCTCTTTTATCATGGTCGATCTGTGCACAACAATGTATTTTATATTAATCATGAGACATATACAAAAATAGGCAAACTGGCCTTTAACATATAGAATCTCCGACCTAATCAAAACATAAGAATCCTAGCTTATAATAAATAGCTCACCAGCCTATAAAACATGTCATATACAAAAATGCTCCCTGGCCTCAACATCGTGCACACTTAAGATGTTGCGCGCAGTATCCTGGAATGTGCACACTTCCTCATTTTACTACGTTCTACATGCGCACACTATGCCATGAAATGTACATACAAAATGATATCAAAATAGCTCACCAGCTTAAGTACATTTTCAATTACATTACAATTGGGTGCAGCCTAGGGATGTTACAATAAGAGTAAGTATCCCACCATTCCTTAACATGGGGGACGACCTTGAGGAGTGAAAAAGTAATATTTTCCCTATCAGAAAAATTGTGGACCGAAAAATACCCTTCGAGCAGATTCAACCATTTATATAGAGCATCTGCATCTATCAGTCCTTCAAATAATGGAATATCAAAATTTACCTGTACCTTGAAGGGGGTTGCATGGCCGCTTGATGAAGATGCTTCTTCTGTGGGCAGTCGTCGAAGGATCTATGCAAAGTTGTCCATCATTTCGTTCCTTTGTCGTGTGAGGGCCTCCTCGAGCAAAATTTTAATATGATCTCCCGATCCATCATATTTATTTTTGTCCCCCATGGGTTGTTTTCAGGCTCGACGCAGTCAATCTTGCAATGGTTCGATAGGTTCGAGTCCCAAATTTTTGTACCCAGATCTTATCAGGGACATGCATGAAGAAAAATAAATGAAGAGAAAACCACTCTGATACCACTGATCCGGATTTAGGAGAAGAATGAACTGATTAACATACTGAATACAATAAACAAAGAGATATGAAGAAAAACACAAATATCCAATGAACAATATATTCTATTGAATAAATGAAATAGGCTAAAACTGTAAAATTGCAGAATTGAAACACTTTCTCAAATGGTGGTAGATATCTCTGAAAAGAGATGTGTCTGCTACGCACATCCGTCTGAGAAAAATGATTACAATGAGTCTCCAGAGGCCTTTTTAATATTACTCATGAATTCCAAAACCCTAGACATCCACAAACCTAACCCTAGGAGGTGAAACACCAAAAGTCATGTGGGCCCCTATGGGTAAGTTGGTACCTCAACTTCTCGGGGTCGTAAAGTTTGCATACGACCTCCGTTTTAGGCGTGTGATAGCCCATTGGAAAGGTATTTAAGAGAACTACAAATTACGTCATCAAATTGTGACTTTGTCTACAGTTTGACTGTGGAGTGCCAAAAAAAACACTGTTTAGGGCTCCAAAACGACCCTGGAAGTACAACAAGATGTGCTAACATGAAAACATATAAAATAAGCTAGTTGGATTAGGTGAGAGGCCACCAGTATCCACCTAGAAGATGTGTAGGGATTCAGACAACCCCATAAGTGTAGAACCCACAATTACAAAGAAGTACACAAGAACGTGTTGAACTAAAAACGGATAAGAAGAGCCAGTTGGAATAGGTGGGTGGCCACCAATATCCACCTGGATCAATCCTCTCCCCTTAAGAAGCAATGGTCTCCATTGCGTTGATTTCCCCCATCAGGTGAGGAAACTTATGCTGGATTAACATGTACCCCATGCTCATCAATAATGTAGCCCAAGTATTGGACCTTGTTCATGCCAAAAGAGCATTTTTCCAAGTTGGAATATAGCGTGTGCTGCTGCAGAGTGCTCAAAACCTGCTTAATATGCCACATGTGCTCCTACCAAGTTTTGTTGAAGATGAGGATGTCATCCAAATATACCACCACAAAAGAGTTGGTGAAGGGTCTCAATACATCATCCATCAACCTCATGAAAGTAGTTGGTGCATTTGTTAAGCCAAAGGGCATGACCAACCATTCGAAGAGAACTTCTTTAGATTTGAAGGTTGTCTTCCATACATCAATTGGTTCGATGGGAACCTGGTGGTAGCCAGACTTTAGGTCAATCTTGCTGAAGAAATTTCCCCCTTTAGTTGGTCAAGAAGGTCAAGAATCTTGGGAATTGGGTACCGGTTCCTGACTATGATTTTGTTTATGGCTCTTTAATCAATGCAGAATCGCCAAGTTTCGTCCTTCTTTTACACCAGCACAATCGAGCTTCTGCAAGGGGAGGAGTTGGGCCTAATGTGCCCCTTTAGAAGAAGATCTTGGATATGACGCCTGATTTCATCATTTTCCATCAGCGAGCGATGATAGACTGGTCCATTAGGTAGAGGTGCACCAGGGGTCAAATCAATTAGATGCTTGACTTGGCAGTGCATCGGTAACTCGGTGGGTGAGGAGAAGATGTCTCTGTATTCTTCCATGATCACGTCCACTTGCTTTTGCTGCAAAGATAGGCTCTGTGTAGAGGCCACATATGTGGTGATGACCTTTTGTTTACTGTGAGCACGAATCACAAAGAAGACAAAATTCTCAGTTTGTGAAATGACCTTACTGCATTGCTTAGCAGAGAGTAAATAAATAGTGGTATGCGGTGCTACCTCTGGTATCCTGTGCAATTTTCTACCCAAAGTAATAATAACACTGTTGGGTCTAGACTCATACACAACATGATGCTTCCAAAAATATGGTTTTCCTAAAAGAACATCACAAACTTTAAGGGGACCAATATCACACAACACCTCGTCTTTGAAAGGCTTGATGTTGTAGGGCACTCGACATTGTTGGCTGACACGGAGATCTCTCCCTTGGCGAAGCTAACCGATGGTGTAGGGTTGAGGGTGTGGTGTCGTCAGTAGGTCCAGTCGCTTGATGATCTCTATTGAGATCAGGTTCTTATGACTATCACTATCGATAATGAAATGAAGCAAAGCCCCCTTTACCTGCATCTGTGAGTGAAAGAGGCATTCCCCTTCCTCCGGTTCTTCTGTTTCGCTTGGCCGGACTTTGGTGGTAGTGATAGTGGACATTGGGTTCATCATCGATAATAGGCTTACCTCCTTTTGGATTTGATTTAGAATTAGAATCGACCTCTGAATCGAAAGCCTTCAGCTCGGACAAAAGTGACTTCTTAAAGCGACATTCTTCAGTGTTCTGCCAAGGGATTTATGGTACTCACACCATTTTCCTGTGTCCTTCTTCGTCTTCTCATTTCCCTTCTTGTGTTGCAGCTTGCACTGATTTTCCTGAGAGTGGCCATCTCATCTCGGTCCCTTTCTATGTGGGTTAGGGCCGCCTTTGCCCTGGTTCGGATGTGGAGAGTTTGTAGATCCAAACTCTCTCCTCTTTTGCTTAAATTTCTACTCGATCTTGACAACGTATTTATAAGTCGTTCCCAATGAGGCGATGTCTAGAAACTCCATTTTTGTTTGAATGTATCTATGCAAACAACCATGGTATTTGAGCACCAGATGTCTCTCAGAGTCTTTGATACCCAATTTGGTGCACAGGGTATGGAAAATGTTGATGAAATCTGGTACTGTCTAGTCCCTTTATTGACACAATGTATGGAAAATATTGGTGAAATCTGGTACTATCTGGTCCCTTTCTTGATGCAGGGTGGTTCATCTGGTGTACTAGTCCTTGTAGCTTCCAACAAGGTAGTATTGTTCTTTAATGGAGTCTCTAAAGGAATCCCATGTAGGGGAAACCACAAGTATTGTAGATTCCTCTATGGCCCTTTGCTCAGAGTAAGTATCCCACCAGTCCTTAACATGGGGGACGACCTTGAGGAGTGCAAAAGTAATATTTTCCCTATCGAAAAAATTGTGGACCGAAAATACCCTTCGAGCAGATTCAACCATTTATCTACAACGTCTGCATCTATCAGTCCTTCAAATAATGGAATATCAAAATTTACCTGTACCTTGAAGGGGGTTTCATGGCCACTTGATGAAGATGCTTCTCCTGTGGGTAGTCATCGAAGGATCTACGCAAAGTTGTCCATTATTTCATTCCTTTGTCGCGCGAGGGCTTTTTCGAGAAAACTTTTAATAGGATCTTCTACTCCATCATCTTTATTTTCATCCCCCATGGGTTTTTTTCGGGCTCAACGCCGCTATTGCAATGAATCAATTGGTTCAAATCCCAACTTCTTGTACCCAGATCTTGTCGAGGACATCCACGAATAAAAATAAATGAAAAGAAGACCGCTTTGATACCACTGATCCATATTTAGGAGCGAAACAAACTGATTAACAGACTGAATACAAAACACAAAGATATGAAGAACAACAAAGACATCCAGTGAACAATATCTTCTATTTAATAAATGAAATAGGCTGAAACTGTAAAACTGCAAAACTGAAACACTTGCTCGAATGGTGGTAGTTATCTCTGAGAAGAGATGTGGCTGCTACGTGCATCCGTCTGAGAAGAGATGTGGCTGCTACACGCATCCTTCTGAGAAGAATGAGTACAATGAGCCTCCATAGGAATTTTTGATATTACTCATGAATTCCAAAACCCTAGACATCCAAAAACCTAACTCTAGGAGGTGAAACACCAAAAGTCATGTGGGCCCCTATGGGTAAGTTGGTACCTCAAATTCATGGGGTCATAACTTTTGCATACGACCTCTGTATTAGGCATGTGATAGCCTGTTGGAAAGGTCTTTTAGAGAAATACACATTATGGTGTCAAGCCGTGACTTTATCTACAATTTGACTGTGGTGAGCCAAAAAAACATTGTTTAGGGCTCCAAAACGGACATGGAAGTACAACAAGATGTGCTGACATGAAAACATACAAAATAAGCCAGTTGGATTAAGTGAGAGGCCACCAATATCCAGTTGGATTAAGTGAGAGGCCACCAGTATCCACTTCGAAGATGTGTAGGGCTTCAGACATCCCCAGAAGTGTAGAACCCACAATTACAAAGAAGTACAAAAGAATGTGTTGAACTAAAAATGGACAAGAGGAGCCAGTTGGAATAGGTGGGTGGCCACCAATATCCACCTGGATCATGAAAGCATGCAAAGATTTCATATTGTTTACCCTCCCTTTTAGAAGTTTGTCATCCAATTAAATTATAAAGGTCTTAAATGATTTCTTAACAAAAATATTGATCCTACCCTAGACAAACATGGAAGATTAACATGATGAGAAAGTTTTATCTAGATACTTAAATGTGAGGTAGAACAAATTGATGACAATAAATTTTTTCTTGTAGATTAGCTAAGGTTGATTGAAGTTGAATATTGTAGAATGGAAAAGGGGGGATGTTCATATTCAAAACTGGCATTAGAGTGTTCAACATCGGAAATGTCTTGGGTCCAATTCAAGAGACTAATATGAGAATTACCTAATCCAGTCATGCATCAAAACTGATTTAGGATTTAAAAAACTTATAGTCAATGGAAATAAATTGAAGAAAACAATGAAACAAGACATACAATCCAATATTATTAGGGAAGATATCATGTCTTTAGCCCACGATCCAAAACGGTATACAATTGGGAGTGAAAATGGATCATAATCAAACATATCAGTTTAATTGCCAACTATTATAGGCATGTTATGATATCATGCACAAAGCTAGAAGCTGCTCTCTTTTTTTTATCTACCCTTATCATAATTTTCATACCATCTTTTTGGTGGCTTCTTTATGCAAATTCGACCTTCTTTCACATGTTCATCTCAAGAATCTAATTCATAGATTTCATCGTCTGAATCAAATTCTTCTACATATGTAGGAATATAATCCCATGTCTCCTCATATTCATCTACCACATACATGGTTCTAACCCGAGGCTTCTTTTGTGGGAAGTTTTTAGCAAACTCACCTAATTTTACACAAAGGTCACATCCTTCGTATCATATTTCTTCTTATCACTGAACTACTTTCTTTCATGATAATATATTTTTTTCCAATAATTCTTTTTGTAATTTTTATTTTTTTTTCACAAATTTTATCAACCAATATTTTCTTTGCTTTTGGGAGTGATCTTTTTCTTTTTTTGGTTTACCATAGTTTCCACATAATAAAAACACTAACAATGTTTAGGGCCAACATTATGTCTGTTATTTATTACTTGTTTTATGGATTTTTTATCCATACAAATTCTGATCATTTCGATTACATTAGTCAATGTTTGTTCTATAATTTCACAATTTATGTTTTTCATCATTACATGAACCTTCTTTGGAATGGGATGTAGCATCTTGATTATCAAATTCTATTTTATCGTATATTCCTTCGCATGACCACTTCTGTAAGCCAATGTTTCATTGTCAATCATAAATTCATTAAATCCTTTTAGGCTATTTAACTCCATTCCCATAATCATTCTTAAATCTACTTCATTTGTAATTCGTTTATGAAGGCCATAAGCGACTATAATAGTTTCTTTCAGAGATTCTATGTCTTTGATTTGTATTTTATAGAGAGGATGTTTTCCAACATTGGGAACATGTCATGATTTATCATTGGTTATTTGTGGAAACATAGCCATCCAATACATTAATACTTCTTTGAATGGAGAGATGGTTGTGTCAATTGTTTCATCATATATAAGATCATTATCAGTCAATGTTTGTTCTATAATTTCACAATTTATGTTCTTCATCATTACATGAACCTTCTTTGGAATGGGATGTAGCATCTTGACTATCAAATTCTATTTTATCGTATCATCCTTCACATGACCACTTTTGTAAGCATTTTTTCATTGTCAATAAGAAATTCATTAAATCCTTTTAGGCTATTTAACTCCATTACCAGAATCATTCTTAAATCTGCTTCATTTGTAATTCATCTATGAAGGCCATATGCGGATATAATAGTTTCTTTCAGATATTTTATGTCTTTGATTTGTATTTTATAGAGAGGATGTTTTCCAACATTGGGGACATGTCATGATTTATCATTTGTTATTTGTGGAAACATAGCCATCCAATACATTAATACTCCTTTGAATTGAGATATGGTTGTGCCAATTGTTTCATCATATATAAGATCATTATCATCCTGAATTAAATTGCAGTGATTTTCCCATTCTTGTAACTTTTCGTCTCTTTGGTTGATAGTTTTACCAACAAAATATAACAATCTTCTTAATGAAGTTTTGAATGGAATCCTTTGGTTCCTTGAGGTTGGGTAGAAAGGATTTCTTCTTCTACTTTACAATAGTTGGGAAACAATTCTGGTTTTAAAACAATCTTCTAATGGTGTCTTCTTCTTTTAGCCTCTTTAATTTCATCAAGCAAATAGATGAATTCTATCATTTTTGCGTGTGTTGATTTCTCTAACACTTAAATATTTTTTATAAGAGTAGTCACACATGGTTTTGAAATCTCCAATGAACATATTTACAACACTCTCCATCCTAGTGATATTTACATTAATATTTGTATAAGAAGCTTCAACCCTCTTGGCACTATTTTTAATTTCTACACTTCCTTCTTTTAGATGATAAAGGCTATTATCAATACATATATTTTGTATTATTATGCTATCAATTTTGGTTTGGAAAACATACATCCATTTGATTTTCCAGTTGGATTGTTTTTGGCTTGTGGGGAAGGTTCCTTCTTCTTGGACACTTATAGTAGGTTGTGCTAGCATTCTCCAATTGTTAGATTTTTAAGTTGGTAACTATGTTAAAACCAAGTTAGTTCATTATCACCATGAAAGACACCAAGATCTATAGTGGGAAATAGCCTAATAATGGGAATAATATCCACTCTTGAAATAGTAGAGAATTTTTTCTTACAAAGAAATTATGAAGCAATGAAGAACAATAGAAATCACATAAAATTATGTCCAAACTATCCCTTTCATGACGATCTCTACTTGTAGTTGAGGGGTGCTTGACAAGGCCAACTTTGATCAAGAACCCCTTATGTTTCCTTATTTGATAAGGTCATAATTGAACAACGGATATTACATTACATGATTACCTCGATAGTTATGGACATTAATTACAAACTAAGGGTGTGTTCACACCCAACATTTTTTTACCCTTATCTCATGGTAGCCTCCTAGCTACTTCAACTTGTTTTGTCAAAATTGGTGTTATTTTGGCTTGGACTAGTAACTAACATTGCTAGGTGATCCTCTGTCTCCTAGAGTCTATTTGTTATGGTTTCTAGTATTTACATTATAGAATCTCTACCATACATTCTTGGACTTGCTCCTTCAATTGCTCAAGTATCAACTTTTTCTCCAACAAATTGTAGTGTTATACCTATGGCTCTTAAAGGTAATCATGTATCCTATACAAATTTTCATATCCCTTTCCAGTAAATGGGAGTCTTTATGCACAAGTATGTGTGCATTTATATCCATTCCCTTTTTGTGAAAATACATTTCTTGCAGACTTGCTTGAAATAACCATGTTTCTTGATCGGATGACTAATTGAAAGGTATAACATCCTATCATCTATCATATCTCCCCTTGTCAGAAAACATGGTAACTCACATATCTAACTATGCAATAGAGAGATCATATAGTGCATTCTCTAGGTCAATCCTTTTTCCATCTGAGTCTTATTCCAATATTCCCAACTCATCTGTTAGGGTCTAGATCTAGTTGATCTCATCATGTTATTTCTCGGATGGTCATTTAACGTTCTTCTATCTTATCTTTTTCTAGGCCGCTTACAACCTTTCTATTGCATGAGACAACATGATCAGAGAGATGTGAATCTTTTCTTCTCCTTTTGATCCATGTTTCTTGTTGGTTTTGGTCAAGTTTCACTTTATGCTTAAGGGATTACCCACCCTATCCCCACTCATTTCCTAGTGCCTAATTCCCTACATGTGGTTCTATTTTTCTCTATGTCTCATTTTCAAACTTTTTGGCTTTCTACTTGAGCTTTAATTTCCACTTCCCCTTAGATTCTTCATCATCTCACTTGAACTTGACTTCTAGCTTTTTCTATAGCTTTTCTTTAGAGCTCAACTTACCTCTTCTTTTCTACCTCTTATTCCCTATGTTTATTCTCGAGTTGTTGATTTTGTTTATCCTCCTAGTCATATTTATTCTACTCATGTTTGTTTTCTGCTCCAACATTCTTTGGGTTTCAGCCTTAGATTTGGTTTTCTGTCTCTCCTATTCACACTTCCTCCAAAGCACATAGGTATAAATTTGAGGATTGACTTCATGTTTTCTCTTCAACTTGATGATAGTATATATGTCTATTTGTTCTTTCATAGTCAATTTCTTTGTTATTTTTTTGTGACCTTGTTCCATATAGAAAGTAGGTTTTTATTAGCCACGCCCAATAGATTTTTGGTATATATTAATTAATTGTGTTGCAGTGGGAAGTTGTAGTATAATAGAAGGTCAAATTTATCATTATCAATCTACTTTGGGTTTTGCTTGGATTAGATATCTTGGATATATATATGAATTCATTTGTGGTATTGGATGCTTCATCCTTATGTTTGATTATTAATGTCCCCTTTATCTCTTTCTCTTCTAATGATTCTACATATATTTCCTTATCTTGTTTCAAGTCCTTCCCAATTCATTTTTTGGGCTTCAACTTCTCCTTTATGTGCTACTTTTGTTTCTTGTTGCTTTTTGTTAGACTAAGATTCTCCTAATCACTTCCTCCTTCATTAGCCTTCTTTTCTATTTTCACATATTTTCATTCTATGTCCACCTTAGCTCTTATCTCAATGATTTCTTGATCCACCTACTTGGCTTTGTATTTGAGAAGTTGGACTAGTTAAAGTGTCATGTCACTTCTTGTAAGGGCTCCTTAATTTTCTCCCTTTCTTTCCTTTTGACATTGTCCTTTCGCTATTGGGCCCTAAATTCTTCAATGAATCACCCTATATATGTAGTTACCTTCTCATCCCGTTTTATGTTATCTTCTTCAATGAATATTTTGCATTCTTCAGGTCGAAGTATCCCTTTTTTTCCTTGTCCTCTTCAAAACTTTAGTGTTCCCCTCCATTGGGTTAAAATTCCATGATCACCACCAATTATACTTATCTAAGATAATTGTGAATTGTCCATATGCATTACATAACCTCCATAGAAAGTATTCTTCTTTGAGTGCATCCCATGTCCAACACCCATTGGTGGGTAAGGTTTTATTAGTTGGGTGAGAGGGTCATAATGGAACAATTTTGGAATGATAAAGTGAGGGTTCAACTAATAACCCCTATTCACCTATTCATCCACCATTTCCTTGGAGAAATACTCTCTATCCCATACTTGTAGGAGTTTGTAGGGGGTGTCCTTTTTAATATTTTTGAAATGTTGGTTAGTGGTATGTACTCATCGACATAATTCCCTGATTGAAATGTAATTTCAAATGAATTTAATGAGAGTCATTGAGAGATTGAAAATCACTAAACCTAAATGCAATATTACTCCCACATTTGAAATTGTTCTCTAACTTGATCAATGACTAATTACACAAGGATTTCAAAAATATATCTCTTTCTTCAGTTTGTATGTACATCTTTGTAACGACCCTCTGTTACGACAACCAATTTTTTTTTTTTGCATTAGGAAATATACATTACAATTAATAATGACAACATTGGCACATCATCCGACATATTAATGAACAATATTAACACATTAACAACCTGCATGACATAAGAAGGCACAACATTGTAGTGAATAACGATACATATATCGACGCATTAACACAATAACCAAAATCCCATAACCAATGCATTCTTTTAATAATGACGAGTCACAACATAAACCATAAATCACTCACTTCGTCTCATAAGGAAAATCATCAGTTAACAGCAATATAATTCATCGTAGTGCTAGGTCTAATCTAATCTACTCAATCCATCCTTTAGGAAATGATTAAGTGAAATTCGTACAAGGCGGTGCTATATAAAAATTAAGAATCATAAGTGTAATTACAATCAATGAGTCTAAGCTAAACGCATGTCTAAGAGATCCATAATAAGATCAATCATCACTCGTCACATAAGGACATCATGTTACCTTACATACCCAACTAAGCATAAAAGGAGATCATCCATGCTTAAACAATACAATGATTTAACATGCTACCCTTCATCATGTACCCAATTATAAAAATGATAAAATTGGCATAAGTAATAAATAAGAATTTGATAGCTTACATATCCATTAAAAAAATTCAAGGAAGACCTTAACTTATTCTTCCATAAATAAGAGTGCATTTACCTTTATCAAATTCATTAAAGGAATTAAAATTACCAATCTGTTGTAACAATTAATAGATAATTAGATGTTAAGCTATATCATGATTTACGAATCTAAAGGAAGAGTTCTGGAATTTATTCCAACCCTTGAACCTTTGCAAAAACAATTCCATTTTCAATCCGAACCTTAATCCGGTCCTCAATCTAGAACTTCAATTGGTCCTCCATCCAGACCTTCATCCGATCCTCCATCCATACCTTCAAACGAAACTAAATTTCTGGGAAATTTGAATTTAAAAATTACAGGCATTAGATCAATTTCTGAACGGTTAATCCTTCAGGGAAGGACCAAGAAATGATTGCAAGGACACTCAAGAGGTCATGCTATGGTTATAGCCCCAACTTCATTCTCGAATTATAAAAAAACTTCGAAATTAAAATTCAGAAAATTAAAAGTAAACATAACATAATCGCTCAATTAAATTCTGAAAATGTTTTCTAAAAGGCAACAAGGCTAAAACCACAACTACAGAGTTGAATACCATGACAACAAGACTAAAGAACAATTTCAGAATCTTTTATAGGTTTGGGAAACATAAATCCCCAATTTCGTTTTCCAGGAAATTGTCAACAAAGTCTTAAAATTTAATCAATCAAGTGGATATCTCTCATAAGACTCTATCAGTAGCAAAAGCAAATTATAATATGCCTACAGTGAGCCAACAAATATCACTTCCAGAACTGACAACTCTGTCACGAACTTAATTTAGGTCCTTCAACAATTTATGCAGGGACCCTAAATAGATCCCAACAAGCATAAAATTTGGAAACAAGTGCATATACAGTAAATATGTTTTAATACACAGAAGTGGAAACTTCAACTCAGAATTGAATGCACACACAAAAAATTCATTTTTTTAAACACTGAAATGGAAACTCTCAAGCTTGGAATGAATGCATGCACAGTAAATTTGTTTTCGTGTTGGGCAAGTTTATGAACCCAAAAACTTGAGTAAATATGCAGAGAGAAATCCAGAAATAAAACACCAGGGGGAAAATGAGTTCAGGGTGAAATTAAATTGTACCCAACTGTGCGTTCAAGATTGCACCATGAATTTATTCCAGATTATAAATTAACACAAAACTCCCTAACAACATAACAACAATAAAACCAAGTTCTCAACAAAGGTAAGAAACGAATCTGGGTTTCCTTAAGACAGATAATATCTTCAGAATTGTACAGAGCATAGGGATCAGAAACATAATTCAACCTTTTAAAAATCAAAGGAGAAAAGGGGTCCGCAAGGGTTAAAGATCACACAATTTGCCCAACCTAACTCTACACAAGGAGCTAAGGACAAAGACTTGAAACCAGAGATGCACACCACAAGTTGGTCATTAAACGAGACACCTTCTAATCCAACACTCCATCCAGTCCTGGGTCTGACACCTAATCCGACCTTCAATCCGGACCTGGAAACGGAAAATTTCTGAAAAATGAATTTACAATTACAGGCAGTGAATAACTTTGGGAATGGTTAAGCTTGAAGGAAGGGACAGTAAAATAATGTTGAGGTGCTCAGGAAGGTCGTGCTAAAGTTGCAGCCCCAATTCATTCCACAAATTAATTACTTCGAAAATAAAAATTCATAAATTTAACATAACAGAACAAAAATGCTCAAGAAATTTCGGGTTGTATTTTAAAGACATCATGAGAAATACCGTCATTACAGAGTTGAAATCCTTACAACACTTAACCAATTGACTAATCCCATATGGTTTACATGCTTGGGAAGCGTAAGGCCCCAAAAAATTATGTGAGCAAGGCAGTAACGCAAAGGGTTTATGGCTGACAAAAATGCAGAGCTTAGGAAAAAGGAAAACATTCTCAGATATGTGGAAACCCAAAGGCATAGTTCGGATGGGAATTCTATCTATAGTTAGGCAAGGTACACGAAGAAAAATGAAAAGGGAAAGGAACCCATAAATTCACACACACAGATCCATAAAACCATTACCATTCATAAACATATAATTTCTACATACAAAAACATTAAACAATTTACAACAGAAACTTTTAGACATGTGTATCATAACCGAAGGGAGAAGAATCCAAAGTTGTTGTCCCACACTTGCACTCCGTCCAACTCCTTGCTTTCTAATTGCTGAGACCTCACCAATACCTCCCAACCAATATCCTCACCAATACCTCCCAACCAACGCTAGGGGTACTCTTCTTCCCCCTGAGCTCCCCGAGCCGCAAAGGGGCCAAGCACACAATCCATAGAATAAGCTATCTCCCATCTCACCTCGCAAGGTCGAGCTACCACTCTCTATCTAAGTTGGGTGTTCCAACTCCCACAAGAAAAATCAGTCAATAAAAATCCGGTAGCATAACCTTGCTTGCCAAAAAGTCCTCCCATTTCTCTTCTCTGCCTTTTCTTTTATAGATTTCTTCTTAGTGACCCTTCCATTTGCACATTAAATTAGTTTTATTAAAAATTAATTAGTAAATATTATCCCCCATATACTTCTCACCCAATCCCTTAGTTGCACCATAAATTAATTTAATTAATTTAATTAAATTGCCAATTTCCCTCACCCACCTAAAAACATTTCTAAAAATGTTCATTGTTGTCCCTTTATTCCCTTAGTTTCCTTTAATGACCGACACCCTTCTTAAATCTTAGTTGAGTTCATTTTAGGAAAGTTCTCTAGACTAGATTTTTTTCTATGTTCCACATTCCTTTTGCATTTAAATTTCCTTTTTGTTTAAGTTTGAATTTAGCAAGTTTTGCACATAAACAACAATTAAATGTTTAGATAATTTAATCCTCCTTTAAATTATAAATTTAATTTCCCCCCTTTTCTTTTCTTCATCCCCACTTTATTAATTGTTTAATTAATTTTTTTAGTCCGCATATCCTATTTAGACCTAGGCTTAGCAAATTTTTAAGGGAGAAATTAAAATTAATAAACTTTACTCATACATAATTAATTTAAAGCTGACCATGTTAAGGTGAGATATTGTTTTCTAGGCATCTAGGTTCATTGACTCACTTGTGTTTAAACATCGTGGTGTGCCCTTCAAGACACACTACGTGCTCCAAGGGTGCCACTCGCCTTCAATCAAGTTTCATTTATGTGACGTGCCCTTCAAGACGCACTATGTGCTCCAAAGGTGTCACTCGTCTTTTGACCGATTTTGGTAGACGTCAAGCCCTTGGAGTTAATACTCTATTAGGTGATTTTGGGAGACTAAGGGCCTCTAAGGAATAAGGACCTTGCCTTATTGTGCACCCCTTAGAATCTTCGTGAGCAACTGTCTTAGTCTGCCCTCACGACATCATGGATCTCTCGAACTAGGTAATCATTAACCTACAGTTCGAACCACAATGAGAGTGCTATTAGGATGTGGAAAGGATGTTGCCACACCTCCCCCTCAATATATATGGTTGTCATTCATGACCCCTTTACTCCAAATGTGAGTCTGATTAGCAAGCAATCGTCAACCTGCATCCATCAACGAAACATGTCAGCAATCCATAAACAACATCACAATATACCACGACATATGTCACATATGCAATAACATAAATACTCAAACCATATATAGTCCACTCCTTGAATTGATCCGGAGTCCAAGGAGGTCATTGATGCCATCGACATCCTCAATCAGTCAAGATTCATGCACACTCAGGAGAAACCAGTCAATAGGATCTATCTATACGTAATCATAATATAACATCATAATCCATAGTCTCATCATTAGAATCCATAAGTGAAGAAGTTAATCATATATGAACCGGATCACTTGCATGCAAGTGTCCTCAAGGATAAGTCACATCAGGTGCGCACAAGAGCGGGATGTTACAATATTCATGCACCAACCCATGAATTCCTCCTCTATTATCTAGTAGCTATAGTAGATTTTCATTGCACACATTGTGGTATACATGTAGGATACATGAAGGAACACATTCATTAACTCCTTTCTGGTTTAATTTGGCGATAGGAATATCACAACTAACTAGAATAAATAGCTATACATATAGAAATGGATATGGGGATCATGTTTAAAATAGATCAATTGCAAGAGAAATTGTTGTTGAATGCTTATTTCCCATCCTATTTTGACATCAAACTTGAGTACTTAAGAAAAAAACAATCCTTTAGCAATCTTGTTGCATACCTTTATCAAAATTTCTATTGAGAATCCATATTATCATCTGACACACACCATTTGGAAAGTACTTTATATATATATATATGGTATTTATCCATCTCTTCAAGCACTAACTAAGGACTATCATGATCCACATAATGTAAGCCCGAATTTTTCTATCTTCCCAAACCTTGCTTCCTCATGAAATTTTAAAACTTAATGAATCATAGATTTGGTGATTGTAATGATGATTCTTGTCTTGGTATCAATGATCATCCACTTCTTGGGATTGTGCAATCTAGGTACTTCATAAACTAGATTTGATACGACGATTTATTTTGGGATGCAACTAGCCTGGTAAATTCTTGATAGTATGGGTTTATATTATTTCCATATCTTATTTGTTTTAATGATGGAATGATTCCATTTTTTTGTTATCGATGTCATTCGATGTGTTGAAGATATCCATTGTGTTATGTATGTTATTTTCCCAATTATTCACTTTGATATTTTTTTGAAACAATGTGCACAGATGAGTCCACTCTTACCTTTTAAAAGAGCATTATTGATGCATTAAATGTGGTTGTTGATGGTAGGTGAGATACCCACCTTATTGATTCTCATGCATACCCATTATTTTATTCATGCTCTTTTCTCCTTTTAAAACAATGGTTATTTGCTAGAATTAGATAGGTTGAAATGAACTTTGAAAAACTACCTTCATGTTGTGTTTTGATCAATTATTTATTTCCTTGTCCCATCTCCTTCATCAATTTCATATACAGCTCCTTGGGATTTCCATTATTAGTATCTTGTTATGAATTATTGGAAACAAACTGCTAATAGATCCCCAAGTCTGCTTCTCTAACTTTTGTTGGTTGATTTACTATGTCGGCCTTGTCTTAGCCCTTTTTCTTTCACTGACCACTTTCCATAAATGCCACAACTATGCATTACTCTGTTGGATTATTCTGGTATAGATATTTGGTGACAATCCCACTCTTTGGTAATTACTTCTAAATAGGGGTCACCTTCCATGTCCTTACTCCATGGCAACTTCTAGTCTACTTTGTCAAATGCTAGAGTTTGAAAGAACCTATGATTGATTTCTATATGTCAATTGGTTTTCCTTCAAGAACATGAAGGTTCTAACAATTATGACCTCATTATCCAGTTCATTTTGTGATTAATCCATTCAATAGTAAATATAACCATATTTCTTTTGTGTCTTTCCTCATATGGCTTCTTTCAGGATTATTTATGATAGTGGTTCCATTAAAACTTGGACATCCATGCCACTTTCTATCGAAGTTTCTTGGTTCATCCTTGCACCATTTGTGTATGGACATCCTTATGCTTTGGTGACTCTTCCTACCTATTCACTCTAATGATTACAATATTCTGATACTATTCCTTTCCTAGCTATCATATGGGTTGATTCTTGTTCAATCCCTATGGACTTGTTGTATCTACAAACACATCAACAAATATATTATTTACTTTAGTAAATAACAAACATCATTGATTCATTTACCTTACCTACACAACTTTCATCTAATTCTTATCTTAGCTTGCTAGGTCACACTACATTAATAAAAAAAAATTACTCAACATGTGTCGCATAACCTTTCAACCATAGAGTTTCTAGGGTGTGAACCCTAATGGTCTAGGATTTAGTCAAAGACTCTCTTCAACTGATATGCATTCATTCAACTAGTGCAATTCAATTCTTCCAAGTTTTCTAATTTAGTTGACCCATTCTTGTATAGTGTCTTCATCTTGTAGGGTCTTACTGAAATTTGTCCCATAATTGGTCTTAATCTAAACATTTATGGTTCTCTGATATAGTTTTGTAGGAATGTTTAGGTTGCAACCTATTGGCAGCCAATTCAATTTTTTCAATTACCCTTAAAGCTGCCTACACCTATGTCTCTTGAACTTCAAATTTATGTCGCATGTTGCAAACATAAGACATTTTCATTTCATGCGACATTTGCAAATTGGTTTCAATTTATTTTTTCACGACTGAAAGCGTGAAAACCCCTCCATCGTTATTTGGACTGTCATGATCTGCTCATTGATGTTCTGATTGGTACTTACCTTTGGTTTATTTTTCGAATTATGTCCATTTTCTTATTATCACTCTGATTGCGCAACTTGATTTTTTAATTAATGAGACATTGAGCATGTTGATTGATGAATTATACTTAGGGGTCATGATGAATTAAAGGTTTTTATATGATATGATCCTTATTATCTTAAAGCTCTTGGCTTATCGATTTTATGAAATCTCTTGTTGCAATGTTTTATAAACGTTGATTATGCAAAGGCGCATAGGTCACATATGAGGTTGATTTCACATTGTATGGCAATGTTTGATTATACACATGGCGCGTTGGTGAAACATTTGGATTTTACGTTGGTTTTGATTATACACTTGGCGCATTGATATAGTTTATGGTTTTGGTTTTACATTGATTAATGGCACGTTGATATGATTATCCACCGTTCTAAATTCGGGTTGGCTGATTAGTATGGTTTAAACGATATGATGAGTGATTGAACAACACTGTACTGTGCCATTAATATACTGCATGGTGGTGATTATCCCACCACCTTCGCGCGCATACATTAATTCTTTCCCCTTTGGGCGCTTTCAGCTGTTAGCCATAACGATTTTTGCCCCTATGTATTCTTGTGTTCAATTCAAACCCTACCATGCACCCGCACCATGGCTCCGGTCGTAAGGGATGAACCCAATGGTAGCCAGGCATTGTTGATGTTTGATGGTGCTTACAGCGACCTGGAGGAATTCGGATGGCTCCCGTTCATACGAAAGTTTGATGGCTATAACCCTAGTGTGGCTCGGCAATTTGCATTAACCTTCGATGGCTGTCGAGCCAAGGTTGGGGATGTGCAGTTAGAAATTGATGAGCAATTTCTCAGTTTGGCTACCGGTCTGCCTGCTGTCGGACAGAAGTGGTCGAAAAATTGCAAAGTGGAAGATGTCCCGTGGACATTACTCTTCCAGTCACGAAAGGTGAGTTCTTGTGACAAGGGTTTGCCTGCAAATATGCTTAAGAAACACTGGCATGACTTGCTCATGGTAACCAAGCAGTTCATCACCTGCGAGGGCAGGTATGGTTTCGTTTTCTTGTACCACCTTCGGCGACTGATGGTTTTCATGGGGTACGAGCTTAATATGCCTTACTACTTGCATAGGAGTTTGTTTAAAATGTCTAAAAGATACAAACGAAACCAGGCCGACAGTAGTTTGTTTCATTTTGGGTTAATTAAAATGCTGGTGGTTTTTCACTTGGGGTTACGTCGAGACTGTTGGGATGAGTTTCTTAAACGCAATAATTTCGAGGACTCAAGCCCACCACAGATTGACAAACCTGTGGTGAGCGAGTACAAATCAGTACCCCCTGTGCCTTACAGTGCTCTGTTACCTAAACCCCTTCCCGATTCTCCTATTGGCTTACCCAATTCTATTACCCAGGATATGGAAAATGCTAAACCCGTGGCTAAAAGGCCTAAGGCCAAACCTACAGCAAATTCTAAAGGCAAGAAGAACACCCAGTTAATCTCTCGCATGGCAAGAAACAAACCAAAAATTCCTGTCAACCCCGACCCTATTATGGTGAGTGAAGACTTTGACTCAGAGATTGAACGTTACCTGGCAAGTGAGTATCCTTATTCTGAAGGTATGTGCGATAAACCCGCATATGATTTCGTCAAAAACCTACCACCTTGCTTGCAAAGTGATCCTAATTTTCCAGGCATCAAAATGCCCTGTGAAACCCCAGGTGACTCGTCGAAAACCCCTCCTGCTCTAGCCGAACAAGCTGCTCCACTATGTGATCAGTGTGGCTCACGGTTGGAAAGGTATTACCTCGATCTGCCAATGCTACAGTCCAGAATTCATGCTCTGGAAGATCAAGTTGCAATGCTCACCAGTCAAAAGGAAAAAATGCCATCCACTGATAAGAAATAGCAAACAACAGGTTCGATTTTGTTTAAGAACGTGGAGTCGGCTACAACGGTCATCAATTCAAAATTGGCGTAGCTCGAGTCACCTCACTGGTATAATTATCACCTGTTTATTTGATAAACTCATAGCTCTGTTTACACCGTGGATTTGCAAAGCACATGAACATGCATTATTGTATATAATGTTGTAAATCGAATCTCGTTATTGTTTTAAGTTTCGATTGGATTTGGCTTTGATTCGAGTGATCGTGAGATAGATTTGATTTGTTTAATTTGGCTTCAATTGAATACTCTGTTGATCATTGAAGTTGTTAACATGTTTTCTAAACATAGACTATTTCTGGTATTCCAATTTTGAACACAGTCAATGGCTCGATTTGAATTGGTTACAGTCGATACAATGTGGTTGGCAATAGTGGTTAGTTGTTGTGATTTTATATTCCATGTCTTTCGACCAATTAGAATACTATTCTGTTAATACATAACCAGATTGCAACTGATTCAATTCACATTGTTTGACCGTTTCGATTCACATATTGTTTGAATTTGATTAAATGCCCAGGATTACGATTTGTTTCTATAATTAACTCAGTGAAGATTTGTGTCGATTATTGCCCAGTTTATGCTATGGATTATGTTGATTCTATCACGCCCCTGTTTTTTGACTATGTGGTGATCAATCACAAAAATCGTTGGGTCGATACTCATTGAGTATGATTTCATTTGATTAAAATTGAAACAGTTACCTATCTTTACACTTGATTGAATGATATCAATGCTATGACTATAACGAGTCAATGATGGTTACGATCATTATTTTGGTCATATCTGTTAACTGTGTGACACTCAGCGAACGAAGTCTATGGCAAAGTTTTGTGGATATTGTTATACATGTTTCATTTTGATAATAATCGTAACGGCCTTTCTATATTGGCATCTGATTAAAACGATATGAATCTTATGCACACTGTTACAACCGTAACAAATCGATTATGATTGTATGGATTATGATTGCATCATATCTTATACGATTTGGTTCACCATTGATTTCATTTGTTATGAAACAATCCTGTTATGATTTGACCTGATTTTATGGCAACTGAAAAAACAGAGTATTCTTACCTTGTCCCGATTGTATTCTTTTTCAATTTGAATGATAAATTTTCTTGAACTATTAATGATTCGTTTTGGATATTTGTTAAAAGAAAATTAAATTGGATTGTTTTAAAAAGATTTTATTTGATTGCTATCTAGTCCTGTATGCTATTTTAGACTAGCTACAGAATCAGATGATTAGACTAGCTACAGAATCAGATGATTCTGTAGCTAAGTCTGTAAGATAATTTTTTTAGTATTTTGTTGTTGAAATATCTTTCTAATTTGATACGTGTGTCCTATTGCAGGTAAATTCGAATCTGCAATCGAGTTGTTGAGCAATTAGGGGACGTTTCAAAGATTTCACTTGCATTTCATTTGCTTAGTTTAGTTGATTTTTGGATATCTCCCAGATTATGT
>CBVK0100728866.1:0-20325 GCA_900067695.1 Picea abies
AATTCGTGTAGATCCAAGTGGCGGCAAGTGGTTGGGGGGCTCATATTTGTTTTGACACTCATATGCCAATCATCTCCCATTGTTCTTGCTAATCATGTGTGCCTACAACATTTGTGTAGTGACGCATTGTTATGCAAGTGTTGTGTATGACAGTTTACCAGTCCAAATGGCTTCTGTGTGTAGGAAATGTTTATGCTATCATCCCTGTGAAACCTTTCTCCAATATAAAAATGCATGTTTTCCACACCTATTATGACATGAACAAAACTTGAGATGGTCACATACCCCAAAATACAAAAATGTGAAGTTTCTTCAATCATATCTCGGCCACTTCTGCAAGTAGTTCTAGGCTTCTTTTGGCTTCATCATTCAATTGTAACCTTTGTTTAAGATGCATGTTTTCCTTCCATAGTGTTAAGTTTAGTACCTTCAAATTTCCCTCTTGCCTAAATAAGGTTGCATTTCTTTTCAATTTTGATTGGGCATTGGAAAGGGCTGCACAAGCATTTTCTCTGGCTAGTTTGCATTCTTTAAAGTGTTTCATGACTCTGTCATCTGATATCCTCTTTTCTTCTCTGAGTTGAATGATTTTATCTCAAGCTTCCCTTAACTACTTATTAAGCCATATTATGTTCTTTTCTCCTTCTGTGGGTGAAGTAGGAGGTCTTTCACTCGTTGCTAGCTTTCCCTGCATCTCTGGACTATTCTTCCTGGATGAGGATCTTGTCAGAGGTGTTGTGGGCTTGTATACAACTGTGGTCTCGGGGTTTTGCAAAATTCCCTTTCCCTTGGATGTTTCACTTTTAGGATCTATCTTGACCTATGGTGTCTGTGCCTCAGTAGCTTTCTCTGCTAGCTTCCTCTTTAATTCTCTATTTTCTTGGAAAAATTGAGCTATCACATGTTGAGCCTCTCTGAGATGTTGTTGCATTCCCCTAAACTCTGAGTCTTTCTTTCCTGATTTACCTTGTTCTTCATCCATCTCCTGAGTTGCATCCTCAACAAACTCCATTTGCACTATGGGTATGGGAAGCCTCCTAGCAGATGACCTTGTGACTGGTTTACTGGGAGCATGTGTCTCCTTGGGCTCATCATTGAATAATAACCTCCTACCTTTCTTCAGAACTGATTGGCTTGGTGAATATCCCTCAACCTATTTTCCTTTTCTCTTTTCTTGTTTTGCAACATCTCTTCTTTCATGACTTGAACTATTAGAGGCCATTATTTCAACAGACAGAGGGGTATCTCCTTTGGGCTCCAAGAGGATATCTGTTGATGCTAAGAAAGAGTCCCAATCCCTATGTAGTTTTCTAAGCACCTCAACCACTGACAGCTTTACCAAGGAGAAATGGAACAAGCTACTCTTAAGTTGGTCAGCCCTGGCTTAGACTTTGTCTTCCATTTTTCCTAGTCTTTTATATAGGTAAAAGGGTAAGTTTAGGGGGATTTTCCCTGTGAAATGCATGAGAATCCTTATGTGGTATTGATACACCTTGTCAAACCTACCCTCGCAAGTAAAATACCTTTGGATTCCTCTCAAGAGATTCTCATAGGGTTCCAAAAGATACTCACTGGGGATAATGGCACCGATTTTATGCTTTCTATACTTAGGCTTGAGGGAATCAATGTAAAACATAACCTCTAGAGGCATACCTTTAAACCATTTCTCTCCTTGTATGGGAATCTTTGTGGCAACTGATATGCTCTCTTCTGATATTGGAAAGGTAACCCCTGCAATGACTGTATTGACACCATTAAAGTTCAGGGCGAACTCCTTGGTCAGTTGCACATTATATCCCTAGATTCTTTCATAAAATCTCATACACCCAGCCTGCTCAAACGACACCTTGTTTGCAGGTCTAAGTTTACCGAGGTTATCTCTTGGGGTTCATATCTCAACCCATTTCCTCCCTTGTATTTATTCTTTTCCTATGATGTCATCTTTGTGAGGTCAATTTCAAACTGTTCAAGGCAAATATATCTTGAAACTCAATAAGGAAGCTTGTGCAACAAACTAGAAGTGCTAGGGTTTAGCTTGGATAAGAGAAATATACCCTTTTTGTATGAGAAGTGAACTATGCAAGGGATAGAATAGCATAAACAACGGGCACAAAGGTTTTCACACAGTGATAAAGGTGATTTCAAGGGATTCACAGCAAAAACAAAGCGACAAGATTTTGTGTAGCGAATGATAGCAACAAAGTTTGCGTAGTGAGGAAATCTGCATAGCGTTTGCGTAGCGAGAGAGGTCATTTGTGTAGTAGAAATATTTGAAGCTTGCTTAGGAGACTATGGCTTGTGCACAGGTCATGAATGGAGTGCAAACAAACAAAAGGTGGAAAGTATGCATGCATGAGTGGATAAGGAGTAGAATTTAAAAAGAAAGTACTTGCCCAAAGATGACAAGACCTCTCAAGTCGATTTGAGTAACTTGTGCAGCAAATTTGAGGAGCGCGCACCTTTTTGAAACTTTCCAACAATACAATGACATGGAGTGTGATCATTGTCCCTTTTTTGACCTCATCAAGTGTGGCGATGAACCATGATACCTCTTTTGACATGACTTTCACCCCTAACCTATGACTCAACTTTGACACATAATTCCCCACTTTGTGACATGATTTAAACTTAGGGACACAAAGACCTTTACAAATCTTCAGCATGATGGACTCGTGTATCCCTTGATGGTGTATCATGAGATAGACACAACACTCTTTGACTCAACCTATGACTTAACTCTCTATTTACATGCATATTACCTTTTATTCATAACATGAACCTAGGATTTTTTAGCCATCTCATGAGACAAACCACACACTGTCACTCAATTAGGAATGTCTTGGTCTTCTCAAGACCAAGGCATGACTTTGCAAATGATAAACAAACCTATAACTCTAGCTATGAAAATCATGGTGCTAACACCCTTGTGGGTGAGGAGAAGATGTCTATGTACTCTTCCACGATCTCGTCCACTTGCTTCTACTGCAAAGAGAGGTTCTCTGTAGAGGCCACAGATGTGGTGACAACCTTCTACTTACTGTGAGCATGGATCACAAAGAAGATGAACTTCTTGGTCTGTGAGATGACCTTACTGCATTACTTAGCAGAGATTAAAGAAATAACGGTAGGCGGCGCTACTTCTGGTATCCTGTACAATTGTCTACCCAAAGTAATAATAACACTGTGGGGTCTAGACTTATACACAGCATGACGCTTCCACAAATATGGTTTTCCTAAAAGAACATCACAACCTTCAAGGGGAGCAATATCACACAATACCTCATCTTTGAAGGGTTTGATGTCGTAGGCAGACGATACTATTGGCTGACACGGAGATCTCTTCCTTGGCGAAGCCAGCTAATGGTGTAGGGATGTAGGTGCAGTGTCGTCGATAGGTCCAATCACTTAACGACCTCTGCTAAGATTAGGTTCTTCTGACTGCCGCTATCGACAATGAAATGAAGTGGAGCCCCCTTTACCCACATCTATGAGTGAAAAAGGCGTTCCCCTTCGTCTGGCTCTTATGGTTTGCTTGGATGGACTTTGGTGGTAGCGACAGTGGCACTGGGTTCAACATCAATAATATGCTTCCCTCCTTCTAGATTTGATTCGGAACCAGAATCAGTCTCTGACTTGGAATCCTTCAGCTCAGCCACGAGTGACTGCTTGGAGCAACATTCTTCAGTGTTGTGCCAAGGGATTTTATGGTATTCACACCATTTTCCTATGCCCTTCTTCATCTTCTGATTTCCCTTCTTGTGTTGTGGCTTGGACTGGTTGTCCTGAGAGTGGCCATCTTTTCTCTGTCCCTTGCTATGTGAGTTGGGGTTGCCTTTTCCCTGCTTCGGTTGTGAGGAGTTTGCAAATCCAAACTCTCGCCTCTTCTGCTTAAATTTATGCTCAATATTGACAACATATCTATAAGTCGTACCCAATGAGGTGATGTTCAGAAACTCCATTTATGTTTGAATATATCTATGCAAACATTCACGGTATTTGAGCACCATATGTCGCTCAGAATCTTTGATACCCAACTTGGTGCACAAGGTATGGAAAATATTGGTGAAATCCGGTACTGTTTGGTCCCTTTCTTGACGCAAGGTGGTCCATCCGGTGTACTGGTCCTTGTAGCTTCCAACAGGGTAATATTGTTCTTTAATGGCATCCTGGAAGGAATCCCATGTAGGGGCAACCACAAATATTGTAGACTCCTATATGGGCCTTTTCTCAGAGTAAGTGTCCCACCAGTCCTTAACATGGGGGATGGCCTTGAGGAGTGCAAAAATAATCTTTTCCCTATCGAAAAAATTATGGACCCAAAAATACCCTTCGAGTAGATTCAACAATTTATCTACAACAATCGCATCTATCAGTCCTTCAAATAATGGAATATCAAAATTTACTTGTACTTGAAGGGGGTTGCATGTCCTCTTGATGAAGATGCTTCTCCTATGGGAAGCCATCGAAGGATCTACGCAAATTTATCCATCATTTCGTTCCTTTGTCACGCAAGGGATTCCTCGAGCAAAATTTTAAAAGTATCTCCTGCTCCATCATCTTTCTTTTCGTCTCCCATGGGTTTTTGTCAACCTTGGCATGAATGATCTTGCAATGGCTCGATTGGTTCGAGTCCCAACTTCTTATACCTAGACCTTGTCGAGGACATGCACGAAGAAAGATAAATGAAGAGCAGACCGCTCCGATACCACTTATCCAGATTTAGGAGCAGAATGAACTGATTAACAGATTGAATACCATAAACACATAGATATGAAGAACAACATAGATATCCAGTGAACAATATCTTCTATTGAATAAATGAAATAGGCTAAAACTGTAAAACTGCAGAACTAAAACACTTGCTCAAATGGTGGTAGCTATCTCTGAGAAGAGATGTGGCTGCTACGTGCATATGTCTGAGCAGAATGATTACAATGAGGCCCCAGAGGCCTTTTTAATATTACTCATGAATGCCAAAACCCTAGACATCCAAAAACCTAACCCTAGGAGGTGAAACACCAAAATTCATGTGGGCCCCTATGGGTAAGTTAGTACCTTAACTTCCCCGGGTCGTAAATTTTGCATACGACCTTTGTTTTAGGTGCGTGATAGCCTGTTGGAAAGGTCTTTTAGAGAGATACACATTACACCATAAAACTCTGACTTCGTTTATAGTTTGACTGTCGTGAGCCAAAAAAAAACACTGTTTAGGGCTCCAAAATGGCCCTGGAAGTACAACAAGATGTGTTGCTATGAAAACATACAAAATAAGCCAGTTGGATTAGGTGAGAGGCCACCAATATCCACTTGGAAGATGTGTATGGCTTCAAATATCCCCATAAGTGTAGGACCCACAATTACAAAGAAGTACACAAGAACGTGTTGAACTAAAAACTAACAAGAGGAGATAGTTGGAATAGGTGGGTGGCCACCAATATCCACATGGATCAAGTCTACATATGAGAAAGAAATGATGACCATATTTCATGAAATGGATACATGGTGTCCTTACCTAATTGGGAGGCATTTTCAAATCAAGACAAACCATGGGAGCTTGAAGTATTTTTTGGAACAATGTTTATCTTCACCTAAGCAACAAAAGTGGGTCATCAAGTTGTTAGGCTATAATATGAGATCATTTACAAGAAGGGTAAGGAAAATGTGGTGGTTGATGCCTTGTCATGGAAATATGAGGAGGAAGGATCCCTATTTGCCTTATCCTTTCTAGTTCCAGATTGGATTGTCGAGGTCTATGAGGAATGATTGGCTAATGACAAAGTTGTTTAACTAATTCAACAATGACCCGAGGCCCCAAACATTCCTACAAGATATACTTGGCAGTGTTCTGCCTTGAGGTATAAAGGGTATATTTTGTTGGTTATCACTCTATTTTAAAATCATAGGTGTTAGCCAAATTTAATTTCTCTCCTACTAGAGTTCACACTAGCTTTCATAAAACATATGAATGAGTTAAGCACTCATTCTTTTGGGATGGCATGAAGAAGGACATGTTAGGAATAGGATCACGAAGAATCAAAAATAAAACAAATCAAAATAAATGCATGCATACATCACAGAAGAACACAATATAAGAGAGACATGGATATACGTGGTACACCCGATATGGGCTACGTCCATGGAGAAACAACCAGTACTTCCTTTATTCCATCCAAAAAAATGAAGGCATAACACATGTAGCACATATGTTGCAACCTCCTCTCTCTCTCTCATTATATTAACTTTGCCATTACAATACAATATATAGGATCCTATGGCATCCAAAATGCCTAATCCATTGACTTGTATTACATTACAACCTTAATTCTTTAACTGAAATTAGAAAACCATGGGTTGAAAAACTATGTGCCAAAACTGCCCAAAATGGATGCACAAAAACCACCCAAGTTTTTCAATACATGGCACTAATCATGCAAAGAATATAACACATACCCAAAAAACCTCTGTTAGAGATTGGGATCCAAACACAACTTAAACAAGATCTTTGAATCAATAAGATAATCAGGCTCTACAACCAACATGACATACATACATTGATAGTTGAATGTGACACATGTCAAAGGAAGAATGATGAAATAATGAAGGTCCTTGTGACATTACAACCTCTACCAATCCCTACAACCATTTGAGTTGACATTTCCATGGACTTTATAGTGGGGATCCCTAAAGTCCATAACAAATATGTCATTATGGTGGTTATTGATCCCATTTCCAAATATTCCTACTTTTGTGCCTTACATCATCCATTTAAGTTGTCCATCGTTCCATAAGTCTTCATGGATCATATTTTTAAATTACACGACATGCTTAATTCCATTAGGACAGATCAAGACCCCACCTTCACTAGTAAATTATGGAAGCAGTTGTTTAAACTACAAGGCACCCAATAAAAAATGAGCACAACAAAGGGTCTACAACCAAAGAAGGTAAATAAGTGTCTACATACATATTTTTGAGATGGTTTGCATCAAACCAATAAGGCCAATGGGTTAAGTGCACCCTTTATGAAATGGTGGTACAATACCACTTATTAGTGTGCTACTAGAATGTCACCATATGAGGTTGTTTATGAGGAAAAAAATATGTAGGTAGTCTTGTACTTACTAGGCACATCCAAGGTTCATGAAGTGGATATCTATCGTACAACCAGAGTTGACATTCTCCATAAAATTAAGGAAAATTTGGTCTTGTCTCAAAATAGAATGAGGCAGCAGATGGGTCAACAACACTCAAATCACTACTCTGAAAATGAGGATCGATGTTCCTACATCTCCAGTTCTATAAGTATACATCTCTCAAGGAAAAGAGCCACTAGAAGCTAGCACCCAAGTTCTATGCCCCCTACCAAATCCTCCAACACATTGGATAGGAAACATATAGATTGTCTCTCTCGACACTCTCCTATATCCATCAAATATTTCACATGTCTTATTTGAAGAAAGTGGTTGGGACAAATTGCAGTGTTTAGGCCATCCTCCTTGAACTTAATGAAAATGGCTCCATTTGGTTACAACTAGAGCCAGTGCTAAAAAAACGAGAGCACAAATTGCGTTAGGAAGTCTAAATGCAATGGAAGGACATGTAGTTTGAAGATGTCACTTGGGAACAAACAAAGAGTTTAGAGTAGTTTCCACACCTTCGGCCTTGGGGACAAATATGATTGTGAAGGGGGAGGGAAAGTTAGGGTCCTACCTTAACCTCCCTACTTAAGGGTGCTTAGAATTCAACTAATCAATGTATAGGGCCATCCTCTTTGAATAAGGCCAACTAGGTAGTCAGTGTGTGGTTACTTAATGTAAAAGGGTCATTATTATGGAATAAGACCTTTTTGGTAGTTGATACTCATTAATGTGGGACCACTAGTGGTTAGGGTTTGGTTAGTGAGAAACTATTTATAGAGGTAGGAAGATATGTAATGTTTGGTCCAATTATTATCATTGTATTGGAGATTTTCTCATTTGCAGGTTGCCCCTTCAAAGAGGTTGTACGGTCCAAACCAACCTTCTCTTCCCCAAAATATTTACAAATAGGACTAGGGCTTGGTCAAACAATCCAAGACTCAAGGCAAACTCTCACTAAACAACACAAATTCCAAAGTATCTAGCACCAATCCCAAGTAGGGTCAACACCCAAAAATTATTTACCTTCCTCTCTAAATAGGTTTAGACACTAATTAGGGTTAGTTCATACAAATAAAATCACATGATATGCACCCTTCTAGGTCATATTACTAGCTCCTAAGCTAAACGCCTTAAAAGTACATCACATTGATAATTCAAACAATTGAATAAACAAACGCATTACATCCTCACTTATGTACCTTATAGTCCATTTAAGGTTCCAAGCAACATTGAACTTGAGTAAGAGGTCCTATTTTCAAGAATTCACCATCCTCAACAACTATTTAATATTTTCATTTGGGATACTCCCAACAACTTCTTGTTGTTAGTGTGGGTCTTGAGAATATCTCAATATAATGGTTTGAAATTTATATTAATATCCATAAAAAATCACAAAAATTCCCATCAACAACTTTCATATTACTCTTGACGTATGACCTTGGTTAGTGCAGGTCCCAAAATTAGGCAATATTACATCATTAATTAAAAACCATTACACTACATAAATAACCAAGTACAACATTTGAATATAACATCATGACATTATTATAAATGGAGTCAATATGCATCAAACACCATCATCATCATATAATTATTTAAATAACATAAAGGAAATAATGTATTGATGATTGAATCTATACATCAAAAGGAATGACCAAGGTACATCATAATAAATGTCAACGAAAAAGATAATAGACCTATACATATGAGGAAAATGTAATAGTAAACATTGGAGTCAAAATGGGTGCTACAAGTTGCCAAGATACACATGAAGAGAGAAATAAACCATAAATTGGCACTATTGCTAATCTATAGACACAGTTTGGTATCAATACATATAGTGTTGACACATTATACACAACCTGAGTGGGCCTAATGGTTAAGAACATGTGTTTCCTCTTAAGAGGTCACAAGTTCAAATCCAGAGGGGGGTAGGGTATGTATACCTTCGTAGACTTTACCAGTCAAATCGTTGGGTGGAGGGGGGTCCCTTGTCCCACAAACAAGGGGGTCTCATACACCAATTTGGTGTGGTGACTTTGTCGTGACCTTAATAATAGATTATTATTATTATTATTATTATTATTATTAATGTATTAATTAATTAATACTATATATTATACATTTATATAAATTTTAATATTTTAATTTATACATTATATTAATATAATAATGTATTATTGTGTTAGTAATGTATTTATTAAAAATGTATTGATTTATTAATTAATTAAATTAATACATTACAATATACATTAATGTATTAATGTCATTCATACTCATGACCATAAGAAACCATGATGATGATCCGCCATAATCAACCACAATCATTTTCAATAAATGTATTAATGTATTAATACTTTAATAATATTTTTATTAATGTATTAATTTACTAATGTATTAATACTTTAACAATGCATTAGTTAATAATGTATTTATGTATTAATTAATTAATATATTACATTATTAATGTATTAATATTTAATATGTTACATTATGGCATAATGCATTAATACTTTAATTTATATATTATAACAATGTAATAATGTATTGTTAATGTATTAATAGTTTATCATGTTACATTATACATTAATGTAATAATGCATTACTTTATTAGTGTATTAATACTTTAGTAATCTATTTATTAATGATGATGATGATGATGGTGATGATTAACGTCCACTAAGACCTAATTGGTCTATCGGGCCTTAAGACGGTAAGTGATTACTTGTGATTCTTTAGAATGTTGTTTCTGTGCTCGAAAAGCATTAAGAGAAGCTTTCCAAGATCACCATACTTTTGTTGAGTTAAGAGGTTAGGAAGGTTGGTAGTGTGATCAATATTTTGAAAATGAGATCTTATATGGGTATAGGCTGGACAATCTAAGAGAAAGTGTTTTTCATCTTCAACCTTCTTAGTGCCACAAAGGTGACACACTCTTTCATCCCATGGCGTTTTATGAATTGACCAACGCCCAGTTTCACTATGGAGCTCATGATAATTTGTTCTTATCTTAGCAATGCTTATTTTTTTCTTTACACTTGGCAAAACAGATAGATAATTTTCATCTTCTAGATTATAATTGATTACATCTTTATAATACCTTAATTTTATTTTTTCCTCTAACTCTTTATCACACCACATTTTTTCCTTAAATTTTGATTTGACATTTTTTTTAATAGTATCTTTATTCTGCAAAACAGTTAATTCCATGATTCCCCAATAGTTTACCTAAGACTGGGCATCTTTATGCCATCCTCGCTTGAGTCGATGGTGGTTATGACTTGATTTTGAAGCAATTTTAGGTAGCCTCTTATCTTCCATGTTGTTTAACTTGTTCTTATATATTAGGTATCTAGTCATAGTCATGCTCTCAATGGGGGAGAGGATTTTTTCTACGAGGAGGATGGGATAGGGCATATTTCCTTTAATTTTGAGATTATAGGTTATAAAATTCTTGTGTATTTGCTCTATCTTTTTCCAGTATTCACGAGAGATACTACAACCCCAGACTTCACATCCATAAAGAATAGCAGGTGTAACAAGAGTCTCAAAGAGGAGTTTCTTCTTATCCCAACTCCAAAGATCAGTTGATTTACAATTGTTTTCAAGCCCATAATAAGATTTCCATCCCCCAATAATCATTTTCTTAATGCTATAATTCCAATTGAGGTTGTGGTGAATATCAATTCCAAGATATTTTATGAAGTCACTTCATTCAAGTTGTTGTTGTCATATGCAAAGGCATCATAAGGGATATTATTGGATTTAATAATCATGACCTTAGTCTTATCAGTATTAACAGTCATACCCATATTGGAGAATAAGTTCTTGAGGATTCTTAGTTGGTTTTCAAGATCATGGGGACTCCTGGACATAAGAATGATATCATCGGCATAAAGAAGAAGATTGATGACTATACCAGTGCGAGTAGGGCCGACACAACCTGCTTTTTCCAAGCATTCTTCAAACTTATCAATGTATATCCCAAAAAGGGTAGGGGACAAGGGACAACCTTGTTTGACTCTGATATTGAAGTTAAACTCTTTTGAACAGCCCTCAATGTTCTTAAACTTAGCAAAAACGTTCTCATACATCCTTATTGTAACAGCCCTCAACTCGAGAGGCACTTTTATCTCTTCCAACCTATTCCAAAGGTTTTTCCTAGGAACCGTGTCAAAATATTTTCTAAAGTCAACAAAACAACAAAAAAGATTGGTTTTAGTATTGCGGAACTCCTCTGCAATGATCCTAAAGGTAACAAGATGGTCCACAGTTGAATGATATCTTCTAAACCCGGCCTGGCTTTTAGCTCTTTTACTGTGACTTTCTAGCCAAATGCTAATCTTATTTTCCAAAATAATTCCATAAATCTTGGCTAAAATTGGGCTAATCATAATGGTCCTATAATTAGAGGGAATGTTTTTCTCCCCATTTTTAAAAATAGGAACAATGAGGCTTTGCGTCCAGGGTTTAGGGAAGCCATGCTTGACTGCTAAATTGAAGAGCTTGTGTATGTGAGGGATAAGGATTGGCCCTCCGATTTTAAAAATTTCATCTTGGTAGCCTTCAATGTCCTTAGCTTTCCCATTTGTGAGCCGCTTAACCCTGAAATCTATGTCATCTAAAGAAAAAACTTCTTCCTTTGTAGGGACAATAGGAATGATGTCCATGGAATTAGGGAACTCATAAATATTTTTAAGGTAGGAATTCCAGTCCGTTAAGGGAATCCTATTATTTTATTTAGTATTGTGTTTTAGAATTTGGCTCCAGAACTTCTTAGGATCCAACTTGTATAGTTGTGAAAGTATCTCTTGCCTTTTCTTGATATAGTATCTTTTTTTCCTTTTAATTAGGGCTTTGTGCGTATTGATCTTATCAAGTTTTAAGGGCTCATTAGAAGCATCCCTAATGGCTTTCCTAGCAATTTTACATTATTTATCATACCAAGGGTTGGTTGTTCTATTATTCTTTTTATGGGACACCTCGAAAGAGAACTTGTTAATAGAAGTGGAAAGGGTAGTTGTAAAATTATGATAGAGTTCTTCAGTGTTGTCCTTATAAGTTAGGAGGTTTAATTTACTATTTAAATCCTTTAAGAAAATGTCAAATTTACTTTTGTCAAAGCGCAAATTCCTTTGATTATCATAATTCTCTTCAATGGTACTCCTATGCATGGAGAATTTTAGAGTTAGGGTTAAAGGTTTATGATCAAAGTCAGGCTCATGGTCATTTAAAAGGTCAAAAGTTATTATTTGGTTGCAAACAGGGATATCAGATATCACATAATCTACAACACTACTACCTATCCCATGAATACATGTCATTTGGTTGGAGTTTGGCCACTTCATTACTCCATTGCAAATTATTAGGTCTTAAGAGATGTAGAGCTTAACCAACTTAGTACCAAACAAATTCTCAATTAGGTCTTCGGAGCTTCTTTTGTAGCTATTAGATAAAACAAGGTCCTCATATAGCCATAAAGGATTATGGTTAGAGTCATCACTTAAAAGAGTATCTTGTTTAGTTGAATTCCTAGCATTAAAGTCTCCTAGCAGGAGGATATTACCTTCATTTTTCAAATTATTATAGGGACAATTTTTATCTAGGTTATTTTTCTTATAAAAAAGTAGAATTAATAGGTGAAAAATAACAAATTGCTATATACATCTTCTTAGCATTGGTGTCTGAAATTTNNNTTAAGAGGGTCAATCTTATGAAGTTGAATGTGAGGAGAAATGTTTTTTCTGATATAACAAGCTATGCCTCCTATCCCTCTACGGTGGGATTTTTTGTTCCATGATGACCACATGACAAATCCTTCCATTTTAGGGACCTTAGACTCTGCATGCTCCCAAGTTTCAGCTAGACAGATAATATCAATATCACTCGGGATCCAACTTATCATAGAACCTTTGTGCCATGGAAAGCCATGACAATTCCAAAAAAGGATCCCAAGTGTCCCAAATTACTATTTATTATTATCCTTCTAATCTCTATCCCTAACAATAGCTTTTCGATTTCTAATTATTACCCATTTTCCTTCTTTCCTGGCTTCTTTTACCTTTTGAACTTCCTTCCTTAATTCAGCTTGGTCTTCGGGAATGAGGTCTTCATTTATAAATATTCATGACCCTTTTAAGCTCAGAGATTTACTAAGTATGTTATATTTATGGTCATTACAACTTACTTTGATATGGATCAACCTATCTTTGTGATCAATTATTTTTCCTAGCCTCTTTTCTTCTATGAGGTAAGTTGTATTAATTTGTGATTTATTTTTTAATTATTCTTTTACTATTGCTAGCTTATCCTCCTCTTGTTGTTCTTTTATACCAAAAATTATGAGGTTCAAGGCTCTTTTGTTACGCTCATGGTCCAATTCGATTATCTTATTCATTTCCTCTTTTATGGGTTTGATATCCAATGTGTTTTCCATATTACTGAGGGTTAAATTGTTGGTTAGTTTTTCTTCTATCTCTTTAATCCTATCTCTCAAGTTGTGATTTTCTTCAACCCCTCCTTCTTGGGTTGATTGTTTATTTTTTTTCCATTTCTTGAATTCTATCTTTCATTGTCTGCAATTCACTCTTGAACCCTAAGAATCTATCCTCTATTTGAGTTTGAATGGTATCTTTAATTTTTATATCAATCATTGCCTCTAGCTCTATTTGGAGTTTTAAGTCTCTTTCTTCACTCCTTTTTTCTAATGTTTCTAACTCTATTTGTATTTTGGCATCTCTCTCTTCTCTTTTTTTTCTACTGATTCCATATAATCATAAAGGATCTCTAGGGTGATTTTGGGGGCCTCCCCTTGTTAGGCTAAGTTTTCGGAATAGGTGGTGGAGTGCTCATATTGAAAAGAAGAGAAAAAAAAATGTAACAATTATTATGGATTGACTTTATCTCTCAAATCAACTTTTACTTAAAATAAATAAATAGATAAAATATATTTAAATCTCTTTACGTAAAATTAAAATTGAATCAAAGTAAAAAGTGACTCACCTCATTTCATATGTCCAAATGCTCAACCCTTTGAAGAAGCCAAAAATAATTTATGAAAATGGCAAAGAAGTCCAGAGAAGAAACTACAAAGAGATTATTCTTGTAAAAAGGTAAAAACTACAGAGATTGTTCCCGTTTAAAACCCTAGATATATAATCTTAGAAATAAAATATCTCCTAAAAAATAAATAAATAAACAGAGAAGTATTATTCACGTTCAAAGCCCTAGATATGTAATCTTAGAAATAAAATATCTCTTTCAAAAAAAATAATTTATTATTGGCTTTGAAAACCCTAGATATATAATCTTAAAAATAAAAGAGAAGTATTATTCTCGTTCAAAACCGCAAAGATATAATTTCAAAACCACAGAGAACTAGTATGCATGTTCCAAACCTCGAAGAAATATTAATTTCAAAACTGCACAGAAGTAATGTTCCTTCAAAACCGGGCAGAAATATTATTTCCCACAGAGAAATATTATTCTCGTTCAAAACAACAGAGAGATATTATTCCTATTCAAAACAACAGAGAAATGTATTAATTTATTAGTGTATTATTCATTTAACAATGTATTAATTACTTAATTAATGCATTACATTATTGATGTGTCAATCATTTAATATGTTACATTAGACACTAATGTAAATTAATACTTTAATTTATAAACGTTTATTATATATTATATTAATGTTACATTACACATCAATGTATAAGTACTTTATTGTATTAATATATTACACATTAGTGTATTAATGTATTATACTTTAATATATTATTGTAATATACATTAATACTTTAATGTATTATATTTACATTAATGTAATACATTATACATTAATACATTATATTATCAATGTATCAATCAATTAATATGTTACATTTATACATTAATACTCTAATACATTTAACAATCAATTAACACTTTAATTTATACATTTTTATTATATATTAAATTAATATAATATTAAACTATTATATTAATTAAATGTATTAATATAATAATGGTGGTTTCCAAGGTATGTTGACTGTAAACTAGCAACAACCATTTTATAAAAGTGGTTGATATACGTCGATGAACGTCATTAATTTGGAAAGGTAAATAAATGGGGACTCATATCAACCACTTTTATAAAGTGATTGTTGCTAGTAATACTCTATTGCAACAACAACAAGTTAACATTAATAACATGACGTCGAGCTCATTCCATAGAAGCTGACGTCGAGCTCATTCTGAGAAAAGAATGGCTTTGGGGTACCTCTGGACTAGTGATGCAAAGATGGGACGTCGATTTCAACCCCGCGAGAGCCTAGGTTGCAGTGCAAAAATTTTGTGCCATTTTGCTCGGCCTTCCACTCTTTCTATGGAACTAGCCCGACCTTTAAGCAATTAGAAACAAGATAGGTCGGTTCTGAGGTTTAGATCCCTCATGGGAAGAAAAACCTGACAGCATGTGGGCATGGGTTTTGGTGGAAGTTGACCTTCGTGATGAGTTATTGGAGGAGCTAAAAATTGTGGTAGGGGATAAAAAATGGGTGAAAAAGATAGACTATTGGAAGATACCCTTCATATGTTTTCAATTCCATTTTTTTGGCCACCTCTAGCACCAGTGTATTAAGCCTAGTCTAAAGCCGAGCAAAGTCAAGAAAGTTTGGGTGAAAAAAATGCAGAATGGTGATGGAGGCTACGCTCCCAGTCTGGTCCAGAGTGGATATGGATAACTCGAAGTCCACTATAATAGAGATCAAATCTAATATTGAGTTCATAATGCAACAAATCTCTTCTAGCTTCTTAGAGGAGGACCGGGCTAAGCTTTGAGTCCTAGAGGACTGTCGTCACTCTATATTGAAGAAAAAATAAGTAGATTGGAGACTTAAAATTCGAGCCCTCTAGTTGAAAGAGGGGTACAACAACACTAAATACTTCCATCACTACACTAATTACAGGAAAATCTTGAACACCATTTGGGATATCAAAGGGGAATCAAGCATTAGCATTTATTCACGACATAGCAGAAGAAGAAGTTTGTTTCTTTCAAAATTTATATAAGGAAAAAGAAGGTTGCTCGATTTGGGATATATTGGAAGTTCTTTCCAGCGGGGAAACATCACATAAATACCTCATCCTTGAAGGGTTGGATGTTGTATGACAATCAACACTGCTGGTTGACATGAAGATCTCGCCCCTGGTGAAGCCACCCGATGTTGTATGGCTATGGGTGTGATGTTGTCGACAATCCCAACTGTTTGATGACCTTTGTTGAGATAAGGTTCTTCTGGATTCTGCTATCAACAATGAAATGTAGTGAGGTCCCCTTCACCCACATATGTGAATGAAAAAGGCACTCCCCCTCTTCAGGATATGTTGGTTCTTTTGGTTGAATTGTTGTGATCACAACAATAGTAGTGGGATCTGCATCAATGATCTGTCTTCTATCAGTATTTTCTGAATCAGATTATGAATCAGGGTTCGGATCCTTGTATTTTATCTTGGCCACCATTGACTATTTTGAGTGACATTCATCGGTGTTGTGCCAGGGGATTTTGTGGAAATCACACCATTTTTCGATGTCCTTCTTCGTCTTAAGAAACGGATTAATAGAATCTTCTTCTCCATTGCTTTTATTTTCTTCTTCCATGTAGGGTTTCTTGGGCATGCGAGAGTGATTTTACTCAAGAGAGACAAGCTCGAGACCCAACTTGCTATACTCAGACCTCGTCGGGGACATGCACTGAAAAATGATCAAGAGCATCTTGCTCTGATACCACTAATCTAGATTATTTTCAGCACGAAATGAGAGAGGAGATATAATAAAGAAATGTAAAAATATGTATCATATATCCAACAATATAATATAAATATATCAAAGATATAAACATATAGATACACTAATACATAATTTCTATTAATGTGTGAATTGTACAGAACTGTAAAAATACATAGTGAAAGATTCGCTAGAATGGTGGCAGCTTATCTCTGAGAAGAGATGTGACGAATATGCTCATTCACAAGAAGATGAGTACAATGAGGCTCTAGAGGCATTTTTGACATAAATAAAATCCAAAACCCTAACCCCGGAATATGAAAAACCAACAGTTTTGTGGACTTGTTTTGGGTAGTTTGGTGTATCAACTTCCAGGGGGCGTAACTTTGGCATATGATCTATGTTTGGGGTGCATGATAGCTCTTTGGAAATTTATCGTCGAGGATATTCATGTTGAGGGCTCAATCAAATCCTTTATCTATCATTCAGTTGCTCGATCCCAAAAAAAATTCATTTAATCCCTCAAAATAGCCCCAAACTTTTAGGAACCAAAAACCTGCTAAAAATAGTAAGTTTCCAAAAGATTGTTTTGTGTCAGTTTGAATATGTGGGTGGCCACTGATATCCACCTAGATCAACTTGAGATTCACATTCAAAGGCCAATAGTAAAATTTCTTGAAATATTTTAGCATTTTCAGCCAACTAGATGCCTTCGTGTTCTTTTTTCAAGAACCAATTCTTCAAACACTCCTTTATTGTCTCCCCTTATAATCAACCCCTACAACGTGTTATCTCATTCATATGTCCCTAGACCTTTCTAGCATATGAACAATTGTTTTGAAAATTATCTATAGTTTCTATATCCTTCTTACACAATATACAACAACTCAATCCATTTGAAGATTTGAATTGACCTGCACATCCATCTGACCATATCCAATGTTGATTATAGTTGATCCCACAAGATTTCAAGGACTCATAAAATTTATCAAAACAATGTTGTACAAAATGAGTGTCGTGTGTACGATCATCACTTATATAAAAGTGATATTCTTTAATGACATGTTGATTTTCATTGGTGTTTTTTTATTTTATTAACACTATGTTGAGCATGTGTATATAGAATGTGGAAAAGTATAGAGACTTGATCGGAATGATAATATTCACTCTATATTTCTCTGTGTAATGAATGTGTAATTCTTTGCAAAATCAACTACTGAAAAAATTATTCCAGGTGAAAAAAATTCACAGGATTGTTTGAATTTTAGGTGTTTCCATCGTTCTCTATGTGAATGTTTGGTATATTTATAAATTTCATTTCAAACTTCTTCAAAAAATCCATCACACATATATTATCCTTTTGGAAATAACATTTGAAGAATTTGTAGTGGTAACATTGATATATTCATATATCTTTCAATTGATTGTTATATTGGACAAAGATTGATAATTCATATCTATGGGATACTTGGAGTGAAATAAAGCTATATTTCCACAGTGATCGCATTTCTTTCCACCAACACTTTTTTTTGGTAAAATAATTTATCACATTCTCTTTCACATAGAATTTGGGATATAAAGGCACAAATTGTGGAAGGAGGAGGTGAACTTACCTAAAATGTTTTACAAAAAACAAGAAAAGTGTCATAATATAACTCAAATTCCACATGATATGAAAACAACAAGTGTCACGAACAGTGATGGGTTTAACATACCATGGTTTTTGTTGCATAAATGTATTGATCGACATTTTAACTTGATTGTGCTTCTCTTTGAACTTATTGAACAATTATATTTGTGTCATTTCCAATATAATATGTTTTGCATGAGATTCATATTGAATTATTGTTATTCTTCGTTGTAACACATCCCTTACATTTGGTGAAATACATAAATTTTTCAACCAACAATAATGGGCCATAGTTTTAACATTTTCTGCAAGTCTATCTTTGTAAGGTTGTCTACAAATAACTATCCAACAAGAAAGTTCATCATTTGCATCTATTTGCAAACCAATTTTTCTATGTTTTTATAATGTTTTTATTTCTCAGTTCCCATCACTTTTTCCATTTGTTGTGTCAAATGGTCATTTATATTGCTTGATGAAACAATTGTTGTTTGTATTACTCTATGTGCAACACTGACATCTTTCTTCCTAGACTTTCCAAAATATTTTAATGCATCTATTATATTTTCAATGACACTATGTTTCACCTTTCTATCTTTTGACGATTTTTTAATACCCAATAATGATGTAGCTTCTTTTAACTTTTTCAACCTTATCAGACCTCTCAAAATTTGAGCTTGTGTTGCTACTGGTTCATTTTTTTAAAAATTATCATAAATCATTTCAACACGATATTGTATAACATGGTCAAGTTTTTTGTCTCCAAATTTGTCAGTATTAATATTTTCTAACATTTCATCATCAATGTTGATATCGCCTGCATAAATTTCAATATAATTTTTCTTTTGTAAGTAAGAAATATATTATATCAGGATCCTGCCAGAGGCAAAAAAGAGTTACAAAACATAGTGTTTTGGTCTGCTGAGATTTCTGGGCTGCCCCAACAAAGGGGAAACCAGCCCAGTCAGCATCCTAGTCATCTTGAACAAAGTAATAACCATACAGTGTAATGTCTGAAAACAGGGTGGATCTCCATCTAAAGCAACAAACATATAACAAGACTCCTAAACAAACATAAACTAAACACTTGGCGCGTAACCTGGCCAGGTGGCGTTGAGGTCGCCTGTCCAAGGTTCCTCCTCTACAATTGTCGTCCCGTCACCCCATTGCCCCTCGAGCTCCTCCTTCTTCTCGGCTCCATGGTCATGCCTCACCATGTCTTTCTCAGCCACGGTTGTGCTACTAGTTACCTTCAGAGACAATTATGTTGCATCCTGCATGGCCACATCTCCAGCCGAGGTGGTTGCGCCCTGTGCCTGTGTCGAAGTCGCGCTCTCCTTTGCCTCGCCGCTGGCTGTGTCTGCATCGGGTGCCTTCTTGAAAGTTGCATCTGCCGAGGTCGAGAGGAAGGTTTCATGTAGCGAGGAAAGGAACTGGAGGAAGAGTGTGACCTTATCATTCGACATCTGCAACCAGAATTGCAGGTCCTCAACGCCCTGGCGAAGCACGAATACCAGGCCGTAGAGAATGGTCAATTTGTCTTTTACTAGGTCGCTCATGGTTGCATCAACGGAAGGGATCCCAGAGCTCCCAGATGCCCGCTTAGGAGGTGGTGGCTCTTCATCTAAGGTTTTAGGGAATGCCGAGTGCTGAGTGGATTGCGGTTCAATCCCGGTGGGAGCGAAGAGTAAACGCAACAAAGAAAATGGCGACCGGGGAATCGAGTCCAGGGAGTTTAATCTTGCAGTCGGCTGAGCTGGAACAGTGTGGCTAGGCTGCACCTCCTGGAGGTG
>CBVK0100728867.1:0-11972 GCA_900067695.1 Picea abies
GCCCAAGCCATATCAAAATTCGGGAGTTGAGGGCAATAAACGTGCCTTCCCATCGCCATTAGAGCTTCATTAAAACTCCCGGAGGGTGGCGGACGGAGGCACGGGCCCGGCACGTGGCTCTGTGCCTCGTTGGCACCCGCCTTGCTCCTACCTGTGCTAGCTGGCCTTCACTAACACCCCATCCGAGGGAAATTTCAATATAATTTAAAAACATAAATTAAATATATTAAATTTAAAAACACTTGAAATTAACATAGATTCAATTTTCTAAGTTGTAAACATAAAAAAAAAAAATTAAATAAATGTTCTATAAAAAAATATTTACAAATTTAAATTAGACATGTTAAAAAACTAAATGAGCAATCATAAATTAATTAAAATATATAAGTGTTCATCTCGTATTATGTGTGTGTGTGTGTGTGGACTTTTTCTTCATTTTCTGCTTCAACAACTTCATCAATGTTATGAGGCAAATCTATTTCTTTTTTTTGCAAAATAAAAATTCCAACTTACAATCAATTATATTGACAATATTTTTTTTGAATTCTAAACATTAGCTATCATATGTTTGCATACTTGGTTCGATTTCTGCTTGTTGAACATCAAGATGCAAATCTCTAATCATGTTATCATCACTTGTTCCTTCAATATTTGCACGTTGTTGTGTCTTTCTTCTATAGTACTCTTTCGATTATTCTATATGATGAGTATCATCCTAAGTGCAATTATGTTTTCTCTTGCGCTCCCTCATGTTTCCCATGGTTATTCAATCTGTAAAGGTTTTTTTTTAATCATGTCTTAAAAAACTTGGAAAAAATTGTTCAATAAATCAAGTTGCTTTAAAAGAAATTTTGGATAAAAAAAATTGATGTTAAACAAAAGTTAAAAAAAAAAAATTGAAAATAAGTGCTTGAGAAAAACATCCTTATGACAAAATTTATTCTAAAAATATATAGACTTTGAAAGGAATTATTTAAGAAGACCTATCTTCAAAAAAAATCTCTTTGATATAGGAAAAATTTTCTTATGAAAAACTCCACTTACAACAAAATTGTTGAAGAAAATCTACAATTTAGAAAATGTTGCCCCAAAAAGTGAAAAATAGCGAAAATGTTGTTTCAAAAAGTTAAAAATAGCAAAAATGTTGCCCAAAAAAGCCAAAATAGTGGAAATTCAAAGTGAGTGAGTGCGCACGTGATAATACGATTTCGGCCAAAATAATTTATATGTTTTCATGTCAAAGTGTTACGTCCCCCTGTTTTTTTTTCGACCGATGGATGTTTTTGTTTTCCACTTTTCGGTCGAACTATTGATTTTCAACAGAAAGTTAGTTTTTCCATTAAAACTAACTTTTAGTCGAAACATATTAACTTTCATTTGAACTATTATCTCAGTCAAAAACCTGCAACTATGGCACTTTTCAGAAAAGTATGTTTTCACTTCAGCTTACTCCAACTTTGGAAGGAGAGGAGTCCTTAAATTTTTGCAAGTCTAGTTTTGAAACTAGTACCAACATTTTTAGAATTGAATCTACTTTCATTTGATACAATTTGTATTCAATTTAATTGTTTTTTATTAATTTTATTTAATTTTATAAAAACATGTGTGCATATTATTTTTAGATGGCATAATGATTCAGTGAAATGAAAATCAATGTCTGCAATAATACACAGTTGAAAATTATGGAAAATTTATATTACGAAACTTCCAACTTTTTCAAATTGGTCAAATTCAAAAAATTGTAGTAATTATAGTGTTCATTTGTTATCTTCACAACTACAGTCATACTTTAATAGAGTTTGTTAAGATTGTTGTACCATATTTTTTTTTCTTAAATTTTTTTTTAATAATGAGTAAATTGACGTTGATAAACTTGGCTTATTGTTAGTCCCTTTATTTTTAAGGAACATATTGTCAAACAATCGCTAAATTGACATATCAAATGTCAATAAAAAAAATTCAAAAATTAATCATTAGAAAGCTAACAAAATTCATGACAAGTTTTGTTTTTACAATAAAGTGAAATTATAAATAAAAAAATAACTTTTGTTTACAAAAAGTTCAAAAAATTATGAAAATATATTTTATTTTCTCAAAAAACAAGGAAAATAGACACCCAAATTCATGATTTTACCCTGACTTAAGTGTGGTTTTTGGTACACAATGTCTTGTTTTGTTTTCGGTAACTCAATAGCACAAGCCTTCACTTCATGCTTTTATGGTATACTCGCATACATATACTAATGTACAAATAGCAATATTTTTTACCTACAATGAGCTTGGTTTCCCTACTAGCAGGATTAACTGTAGCTCTTATTATGTCGTATTAATATAAGAAGTAATTAATTAAAAAAAAAAGATAGATAAAATGATATTATGTTTATAACTTAATAAAAATAATTTAATTCAATCATTTATCATTAATAATTATCATAAGTTTAGGGGTGGAAAGTGTAGGGAATCCTCACTTGTCCTAGAGGAAGAATTGAATTTTCCTAGATGCTTGGGGATTGGGAACATCATCCAATAATCAGGAAGAATCTTACTCACTACTTCCAGGAATAAGTTTAGCAGTGGAAGTGCAAATTCAAACACTAACATTAGTGGGGGGGTCTAGTACAATTATCAAGTTTATACATAAGAAAGTTCATTCAGTTGATTATAGGCTCACCTCTATCTTGGTCCGATCACAACAAGGAAAAAAGAATTCAAATAATGTCCTTTTATCAAACCTTAAGGAGTCTTAATCAGCAAATTGACTTGTTAGCAAACAAGGAAACAAAACTAAAAATGGGGGAGCTTTGGGTTAATGGCCAATTAACCATCCCAGCCATACCTTAATACACCCGTTTGAATTTAATGACAAGTACCACAAATTTATTATGTCACATGTCCCTCATGAACCAAGCCCTCTACCAAGGAAACACAATAAACTTGTCGAGGTCAAGAGGAAATTTATGTTGGGAAATGGTGATAATTTTTTTTCTAAATCACATTCAGTGACTCATTCCTAAGAATATTTTGTTAAATCTTGTCCTTCATACACATCAATATTTTTGTAATTATGACAACAATTAGTTATGGTATTAATACAAATTTACTGATAGTAAATATGTGGTAGTTTGTATAACTAAGGAAGTTCATGAATGGGTGTAACCAAATCAAGTTCTTGAACTGGTGTAAATGATCTAACCTATGTTGTATATATCCATGAAGCCTTGAGAGGCATTGTAATGTTATAATACCATATTGAATAATAATACATATCGATACCTTTCCACGTGGATGTTTCCTTCGACACACTGTCAAGGTTTTACCATGTAAATCTTGTATGTTAATCTATGTGATTGTTTTTTTCTATATTTCCATATTTCTTGCATTTAATACCTTTCCACTTGGATGTTTCCTTGACACACTATCAAGGTTTTACCATGTAAATCTTGTATGTTAATCTATGTGATTGTTTTTTTCTATATTTCCATATTTCTTGCATTTAATATTTGTTTCAAGCTCTTGAAAACCAACAAGTGGTAACAAAATTAAATTTTGTGTTTTTATTGGAACATGTGGTTCTTTGTAACCTCACCTTGTCATTAAATTTTGTGTTTTTATTGGAACATGTGGTTCTTTGTAACCTCACCTTGTCACATGTTTGAGTCGACCAAGTCTTTGGGTCGATAGGGGACTAAACCGTTGGTTAACCATGTCCACTTAAAGATTCTCATCCACGTTTTATGGACAGGTGCAACCGCCTTCACCCGAATTTATTGAGTTTGGTCCTTGGCCAAACCTATTTATAGACGATCTTAGTGACCGGTCTATCATCATCTCAGATCGTCACATCATCTCGAGAGATATACTCTTACTCTCATTGAGCGTCAACTTATGCTTCACTGATACGGTGTCTTTCGACAACATCGCTTCTCTTGGATATGTTGTCCTCTACGTTCAATCACTGTCCCAACATGGTATCAGGGCTATTGTTTTCTTTATCTAGGGATCACACAGAAGACTCGGATGTAAACCAAACAATGTTGAAGTCATTTTCTGACTTTGTTCTTTTCGAATAAAGAAATGTCAATTGCTTGACATGGGTTATCAAGCATTTGAAAAATCTACCCATATCGATATCGATAGGGTTCTTCCCAGAATTCTTGTCCTGGCTAGGGTTTCCTAAGTTTCGTCGATCAGTAGTTGGAGGCTCTCATCACCCGACTGGAATTTGTTTGGACGTTTCCCAAACTCAACTGGAGTTTACTGGACGGAAGATTGTATCAACCTTGTACGTCATCATTGTACATATCCTCTTGTTGGTGTGAAGGCAGACTCAAACGTTTTTTGGCTCACTTGACTGTGCTTGTCTTCGACTAAAGTTCACTTATGCCATCGTCGACTTCCACTCTCGATCAAACATGACTGAGGACACATCGAACCGAATGGCGTGCGATTCTTGCTACCCTCGACTTGATTTTGGATTGCATGTTGACTTGGAACCTGATCTCCTCTTACTACTCAACTCGACGAGCAGAGTCCACTTTACATGCATAAATTCCCTAGTTTCCTTTGTGGCAGCACATCGTATTGAATAAGTGAAAAACAAACCCGCACTGCCTCTTCTCGCTGGAGGGATCGATTGATTTTTTGGAGGTACTCTTGACTTGCATGGTCGAAACCCTCGACCCTTCTCCTTGGTTCTCAACTCGACACACTGTGTTCACCCCTATCATCTTGCATTCGACCCTCTCTTGATAGTCGACTCGTCATATAGAGACAACTCTCCTCAACTGTTTTTTTCCAACTGGAAGGGATCCGACTCGACTTGGATTGGTGTTCATCCTCCACTCGAATCTATGGGTTTCTAAAAGGCCTGACTTGCATCTTCAAATGGACACGGAAGTAAAGAAAGCACGTCGACTTTCCTATGCATCACTCTTATTGTTGGATGCTTGTTGTGTTGTGATGGATGCTCCAATTTATACAAGTGTATGCTAAGGATTGATATTGTTGTCTCGACGGCCAGATATGTGAGTTTTGGGATTCTATGTGTGCAAGCATAGTCTTGCCTTAATATATCAGCAAACCAACTTGGTGTAAGTCTCCATACCTCTTATTATAGTCGACTTTCCATCCATTCTCCTTTGTTGCAAACTTGTTGCCTTGAATTTTTCCCTCCATCAAGATGGGCATATTAGATGAAGTTGAAGCTCTCATGCTTCAAAAATTGCAAGAAATTCATGAAAAGAAGAATATCACCTTGGAAGAATCTCATATCCATCTTTGTGGAGAAGTCACCACCTTGTAAAAATGTCATTACAACACCTGAGTAGTGAACTGAAGACAACCCATACCCAGCGGGAAGATGAGGCTACCCTCTTTCAAACCAACCATCTACAGTGGTTTGATGAAAAGTCCAAGAAAATTATTGACGTGGAGCAGACCATGGAAACCATATTTCAAGATCTAGTGGATGATTTTAGTGTTAAGAAGGATCTTGTCGATGATCTTGTGAAGGAGGTAAAAGTCCTTTCTCGTGAAAATGTTTCCTTGAAGACAAAGAATGAGGGATTGAAAATTTAGTTAAAATATGTAGAAAACATGTTCCGAACTGCTATGAGTGAGTACTCCAGAAGATTTGTTGCCATGGGGAACACTGTTGTTGTATTTTTTCGATCTCTTGTAGAAAATTTTTAGGAGAAGTCTGAGCTTCTTGAATACTTGTAGGAAGAAGTGAAATCCCTTCCTCATACAACAATGAGCAAAAATGTCATCCATCTTATGGAAGAAAATACTCAGCCGACTCATGAGGCTTCCCACTTGCAGGCCTCTGTTGATGAGCTTCGTGAAGAAGTTTCTTCTCTTCAAGAAGAAAACAATCGACTTTTTGACGAGTATCAAACATTGAAGGAATATTACAATGCCATATTGTTGTAGCTAACTGAGAAGGATGAGACTCGTCAGATATTGCAGACTACTGAGACAACTGCTGATAAGAAGTTGATGTTGTTGAGCTGCCAAACTCACATGTTTCTTCTTCTACCATTGTTTTGAGTCTAGTTGTTTGTGAGAAGAATGGTGATTTTGTTGAGCTGCCAAGCTCACCCATTTCTTCTCCACCCCCTACTTCTATTTGTAAGAAATATGTTGTGAATTTATTCTTTGAAACTGATAATTGTGTTGTTTCACTCGGCTTTGAAAAACACACTACAGGTATAGGATCACGACTGCTCAAGATGGGATATACCAGACGAGGAATTGGGAAGAATGGATAGGGTATTGTTTCTCCTATTATGCTTGAGATGTTTCTACCAAGAATAAGTCTTGGATATAATGTTTTTGTTTCCTCCTTGTCTACACCTTCCCTTGTTGCAAATAGGCAAGTTTTTTTCGTTGCAGTGGACTTCAGACTGATTTTTCAAAAGAGAAATCTCTTGAACAGATTGATGAGATGGTTGTTTGTGGCATACCATATTCTAAGAATATTACTGCTAATATATCGGGTTTTTCTACTCCTGAGAGTACACTAAACCCTGAGCCTATATCTCTTGATCCCAGCCCATCTTTATGTTCCTTATCGTCATCCTCACCATAGAAAGAATGGCAATCATGCTTCCAGATCTTTGTAAAAGAAACATGAAAGACAAAACCGTGGACCCATACCGACTACCAGGATAGTTTGTGGTTGGATTGATGAGTGGTCATGGGTGCATTTGAACCGATGTTTGAAGAGTTCTTGCCATTGTGTTTCGAAAGTTGTACGAGCGTGCAATGCTCCTCTTCATTGTTGATGTTTTACAGTGGTTGACCATAGGGTTCGAACTGACTTTATAGTAGACTATATTTCGACTAGGATATTGGTTGATTGGGATTCAACCCGACTTAGCAGTCGACTGGAGATGTTACGACTATGCATTTTTTGACTAATTTTCGACAATCTATTGTTTATTGATTGGTGTGTTTTCGACGAAGATTGTTTTTTGTTACTTTCACCCCTCAGTTGTTTTTACAGGGGGGAGTAATTTGAAGTTGTTGATGTGTAAACCCAATTTTTATACCTTTGTACTTGATGTAAATAATGTTAGATTCACATAGATTGATTGGTACATTCTTATCTATTTGTCTCATCAACTCGTTGATGATGTCTTGTTGTCTAGTCGATTGACCGACTAGGACAATGTTTGGATAGAAGATTTTGCAACCAGTTTACAATGGATGGCTACTCTTTCACCTTCATCCATGTTGATGGTGATCAGACTTCCTCATGAGTGTTGTTGTACCATCTTGTGATCAGTTTTTGCAGTCAAGACAAATTCAGGGGGGAATGTTGTGGAATTTGTTTTCCTCCGAGCTGAGTTTACAGGGTGTGTATTGGAACATGTGGCTCCTTTGTAACCTCACCTTGTCATATGTTTGAGTCGAACAAGTCCTTGGGTAGATGATCGACTAAACCGTTGGTTGACCATGTCCACCTAAGGATTCTCGATCCATATTTTATGGACAGGTGCAACCACCTTCACCCTAGTTTGTTGAGTTTGGTCCTTGAACAAACCTATTTATAGACAATCTTAATGATCGGTCTATCATCATCTCAAGATATCTACTCTTTCTCTCATTGAGAAACTCGTGCTTCAGTGCTACGATGTCTTTCGACACCACCCTTCTCTCGGATCCATTGTCCTTTGTGTTCAATCCATGTCCCAACAGTTTGGTCTGTGAAAGGAGGAGGAGGAGGTAGAGTAGAAACCCTATCCTCCAAAAACCTATCTCAAGCAAGGAAGAGACTAAGTCCCATGCAAGGATAGTCTTCATTTGATTTGAATTATGTTGGTTGTGTGGGTGAGTTAATAGCCCGAGCAGAGGAAACATAAATCATTTTCCTGGTATTTTTTCCACACACAGAGGAAGAGAAACCCATAGAGAAAATGAGGGTCATTTTTCACATGCATAGGAAGAGAAACCATGAGGTGAATCTGCAAAGAGCATGCAAAGAAAAAGAACCAAGTTGTCGAGGGTTTCGAAGTCCGCAAGTAGTGAGGTGAAAGGTCGACCGTGAAGTGGAGGGTCATTCTAAATATATCCATCTGCAAAGGAGGTGAGGGTTTTATGAGCAAGAATAGGCCACAGAGGTAGATAAAATCCAAACTCTAGAAGCTGAGATTATTTCATGCTGGAGGTAGCCTTCGTGCAAAGGAAGAGCAGTCAAGTTTTTCATGTTGGAGGAGCCAGACGATTTTGTTGTTTCTGCAATGCAAGGTAAACTTTTGTGGAGGATGTAATATGAAGGAAAACCTTGCATTATTGAAGGCCTCTGAGACTAACAAGGTTAATCAAAACCCCACGCAACTATTTTTCTTTGGAAAAGGTAAAGGTGGATATTTTGTTTTTCAAAACAATTTTTTTTTAAAAGAAGTTTTCCATCGATTTTTAAAATGGAGAGATCTATATATATTGTTTAATAGAGATATATATATTTGTTTAAATTTTAAAAGGGTTGGGTTATATATATATATATATATATATATATATATATATATATATATATATATATATATATATATATATTTGTGGAGGTAATTTTGAAGTTTTATGTGGCAGAAATATCTATGAATATATTGCATCAAGTTGAAGTGGGATAAAAATAATAATATTTTCCTTATTTGAAGAGAGCCTATGTGTGTAAAGAATTAATGGAAAAGATGGAAAGTGTTAAATTTGATATTGAAAAATTTAATGGTAAAAACAATTTCAAATTGTGGAAACTTAAAATGCGAGATTTGTTAGTACAACAAGGGTTGCATAAGGCTTTAGATGGAAAAAGGGAAAAACTTGCATCTATGACCAATGAAGAGTGGGAAGACTTGGATGTCAGAGCCCTTAGCACCATTCAGCTATGTCTTGTTGATGATGTCTTGTTTAACATTATTGGAGAAGAAACTACAACATGCTTATGGAGCAGGACGAAAATTATTTATATGATGAAGTCCTTCACGAATCAGATTTACTTGAAAAGGAAGCTATACAGTTTTAAAATGAGAGAAGGTACGAAAATCGTAGATCATTTGAATGTGTTTAATACTCTTATTTTCGATTTGAATAGTATGGATGTTAAACCCGACGACGAAGATAAGTATGTTACATTGTTGTCTTCATTGCCTAAATCTTGGGATCATCTATTTACTTCCATTAGCTTTAGTACAACTGAGACTCTTGAATTTGATATTGTTTTTGGAGATATGTTGTTTGAGGATGTGCGGGGAAAATCAAGTCTTGAAAGCTCCACACTAGAAGCATTGGTTGCTAGAGGTAGGTGCACGGAAAGGGGACAATATTAGAGTAGAACATATAGGGTTAAGTCGACAAGAAAAAAGGGTAAGGGAAGATGTTGGAACTATAATAAAGTTGGGCATTTTAAAAAGGATTGTTGGAAGTTGCAGGAATCCATGGAAGACTCAAAATTGGAGGCAAATCCAGTTGAATCATGTCCAAATATGATTGATGAATTATTTTCTATTAGTAATGTCTCTAAATATTATGATGAATGGATTTTAGACTCTGGTGCTTAACACCATATTTTCCCAAAAAAAAATTGGCTTACTTCTTATCAAGCAGTTGATAGTGGAGTTGTTCTTATGGGTAATGATAATTCTTGTAAGACTATCGGGGTTGGAAGTGTCAAAATCAAAATGTTTGATGGGGTTATAAGGACATTAACTAATGTTAGACATGTTTCTGAAATAAAGAAAATATTAATTTATCTCGGAGTGTTGGATTTTGGTGGTCATGCATTTACAGGTCAAGTTGGAGAACTGCAAGTATTCAAGGGCATTTTGATGGTTATGAAGGCAAAGAAGATTGGAAATATGTATAAGATGGAAGAAAAATTTGAAATAAGTGTACTTGCAATGGTATCTAAGAAATAAATTGCACCTACTTACTTATGGCATCAACAACATGGCAATAAGAACAAGAAAGGGTTGGGGCTGAAAGTATCAGTAAGCCATAAGTTATTTCCATACTTTCAATCTTTAAATTTCTGCAAGTTTTATATCTCGGTTGATTACAATGATGGGGTTAAAGGATGTAGATTGTGGGATCCTACTGCCCACAAAATCATCACTAGCAGAGATATGTAGATGGAACAAGTAGTAGTTGTTCAAGATCGCAAAGGGATATTTGTTTGAAAACTCAGGGAATCATTGTATGGCCTAAAGGTACCCAAGAAATTGTACAAGATGTTAGATCTTTTCATGGTGAACCAAAATTTCTTAAGAAGTGAATATAGCCATTGTGTTTATTTTGAGAGGTTTGAAAATGGTACATTCATGTTCTTAGTATTATATTTTGATGATATGATAAGCATGTTTAAGATTAGCAGGTTAAAGGCTTAGTTCGCTAGGATGTTTCAGATGAAGGATCTAGGAGTAGCAAAACAAAACTTGGGCACAGGAGTACACAGATACGAGAAAAATGGTAAGTTATGGTTATCACAATGGATTCAATCCTATGGAGAATATATTGATGTGGTTTAGTATGAACATTGTGAAACTAGAAAACATCCTTTTAGTTTTCCATTATATGTTTTCTTCAAATTTATGTCCTAGTTGTAAGGAAGAAAAGGTTATGTCTTGTGTATCACATGTTAATACAGTAGGAAGATTGATGTTTGCGATGAAATGTTCAAATATTTCACATGCAGTTGGTGTTGTCAGTGGACACATGGAAAAACCAGGTGAGGAGCATGGAAATGCCTACTTCGGTATCTTAGAAGCACAGAAGCACAAGTATCACCTACAGTGGTTGCATGATTTAGTCTATGATTATGTTGATTCAGAAGATTGGGAAAGAAGAGACCTACCTTAGGTTATGTTTCCCATGAATGCAAGGATCTATTAGGTAAGTTTGGACAAGTACAGGATATGGTGTTATGTGATGGTTGAAGCATTGTGCATTTGACTAATCATCCAATGTATCAAAATAAGAAAATGCATCATTTTGTAAGACAGGTTACTGATGGAGGTGGAGTGGTCCATATTGAATCAAGTTGTGCAGACATGTCCATGAAACCAATACTGTTAGAGAATTTGCGGTGGAGTGTAGCTTCTCTTGGCCTGCAAAAAAGGTGATGAATGGGCTTGGTAGAGGTATCAAGTAAATTTTTGTAAAGGTGGACATTGTTGGAATTATGACAACAATTAGTTATGGTAATAATACAAATTTACTGATAGTAAATATGTGGTAGTTCGTATAATGAAGGGAGTTCGTGAACCAATGTAACCAAATTATGTTCTTGAACCGATTGATCCGGATTTATGTAGGAACACAATGAAATACATAAATACACATAAATGCAGAGATGCAGCAGAAATAAGACATCATTTCATTAATAACAAATGACTGAAAAATGCTTACAGACAGAATGGAAATAAACTAGCTAGGGCACTGGTAGCTTATCTCTTAGAAGAGATGTGGTGGCTACTAGTCTCTGAATTGCTTGTTACAATGAGGCTCGAAGGCCTATATATTACTGAGAAACAATGGAAATCCCTAAACATCCAAAAACCTAACCCTAGAAGATGAAACGCCAGAATATGGGCCCCATTGGGGTAAATTGGTACATCAATTTCCCGGGGTCGTAACTTTGGCATACTATCTCTGTTTGACGCACATGATACATCGTTAGAAAGATATGTCCGAGGACTACACTACTGACAAAGAATATCAAGTCTGCAATGGACTCATATTCATCAGAGCATTCATGCCCAAAAAACACCGTTTAGGGCCTCAAAACAGCTTCGAAAGTTCAGGACCCGAAGAACTGCTAAAAATAGTAAATTATGCTACAATTAAGGAAACTGAAAAAACTGAAAGAAACAATGGTGTGGGTCCAAGTGGAATAGGCGGGTGGCCACCAATATCCACCTGGATCAATGTAATGTCCCCCACCTCTTAGAGAGGTAATGAGGAGACTCAGTGGC